>PVLA01006179.1:0-11682 GCA_004027455.1 Hydrochoerus hydrochaeris | reverse complement strand
TTTAGGGAAAGAATAAATATAGCCTCAAGGGCCTGCCCCAGTGACCTACTTCCATCAGCAAGGCCTCACAGCCTGTCTCCCCACTCCTTTCAGCAACACCAGCTGAGCCCAAGCATTCAACACCCAAGGTTTTGGGAGGCAGTCCAGATCCAAACTGTAACAGTCACTTAATGTTCATTCTCTGACTGTCAGAATGTTACAAACCTAATTGTTACCTTAGCACTTATATACACAGGAAAAATATGAAGTCCTTTTTCATGGGTAGCAATAGCCTTCTGGCTAAGGTCTGCTGTGGACATACAAAAGGAAGTCAGTTGGGTAGTTTCTAGATCATATACTTAAAGGGAGGACTCTGGCCTTTTCTTTTTCCTCTATGTCTTAATTCTGGGGACATAATCATGGTCAGAGTTCAGATAACGGCTGCATCCCAGCAGAACATCAACTGGGAAATGTATCACCTTCTGAAAGACTACATGATACACATGACCACTGTACCAGCTGTCAGAGGCCTCCCTCCAAGTGTTACATCTCTGAAAAAATGATGTCCCTGCAGTTTAACTGCCATGTTTTTGGTTTCTGCTACCTAGAGCTGAAATCTTTTTTAAACAACAATGTTGAGTTTTGATTGACATTTTTAACAAACCATAATTCACTCAATGTCAGCAGAGGTAGTGTGTGTGTGTGTGTGAATTTCATCAATCCTGGATGTTAAAGTGGAAAAAGAGCCAGGGTTTGAATATAGTGCCTTTATCTGAGGCTGAAACCATACATGGTATTGAGCTATTATTCTATCCTTTTCTCACCTTTGCAAAACCATATCACTTTGAGGATTGTTCTGGTACATCTAGCTGTTGCATCTTTACAAGAGGAACACAAAGTAATTCACCAATCTCACTAATACCTCTTATCTTCTCCAAGCAGTTAGTCACTTCCTTTTCATTGCTATTATTGTCATTACTATTGGTTAACATATAAAGTTCTTATTAAATTTGAAATATTTAAAATGTTAAAACTACACACTTTCCTGTTAGTTTTGGTTGCTGTAACTAAATAGCTAAGAAGTCAATTTAAGGAGGAAGGGTTTATTTTGGCTTACAGTTTTAGAAGTTTCAGTCCATGGTTAACTGGTTCCACTGCATTCATGCCTGTGACGGGACAGAGATGTCATGGCAGGTGGGCATTAAGGAGGAAAGTTGCTCATTCCACGGCAGCAGGAAACAGAACGCAAAGGACAGAGGCAAAGGGGAAGTGGCAAGGACAAGACAAACATTTCAAAGTGTACCCCAAGTGACCAGCTTCCTCCAAGTGGGCCCCACCTCCTAATACCACACTCATATGAGCCAACTCATCAATGGACATAAGCATCCTCATGACCTAATCCTTGCTTTGGGTTTCACCTCTGAAATCTGCTACATGGAGACAAAGCCTTCAACTCAGGAGTATTTGGGAGACACCTCCTATTTAAACTGTATCAACTTTCAATTACATTATCATGATCATTTAACAGATATTTTAAAAACTGAGACCCCATGAGGCTAAATAACACGTGAGCCCATGCACTAGAAAGTTTCACAGGCATTTCTGGATTTTTCTATGTTAGTGTTCTGTCATTATAAGATACACTCAAGATAATCAACCTATAAGGAAAAAATAGTTATTTTAGCTCACAGTTTTAGTGATTTCAGCCCATGACTGGTTGGCCCTTGTGTTTTGGGTCTGTGATGATACTGCAGCATGTCATGGTAAAGAGTGCCTGGCAGAGCAAAACTTCTCACACTGTGGCCAGAAAGTAAAAAGACAGAAAGAGACTGGGGTCCCACCAACCCCTTCAAAGTGTACTTCTCATGACCAAAAGACTTCCCAGTGGGCCCCACCTCCAGAGGGTAATGCCACCTCCCAGTAGAACCAAGCTGGGGAAAATCTTTTACATACGGACCTTTGGGAGACATTCAAGATCCAAACTGTGTCACTGGGTTTTCCTTATGCTGAAGAACTCCTTAAAATACTGTTTAAAATTAAAACTTTTACATTTTATTAGCCTCAATTAAGTATCAGGATTTATCATGATTATTAATCTTTGGTGAATGTGCCTTTTACATTGATTGGACATAACATTTTATTTTATGTTTATCAGGATTCTAACTATATCCTAATGTATTTAGGATGAATTAAAAGTTTATTATCCTTGACTTCCTCTGAACTAAGACCGAAGCAATGCAGGACATCATTAAAGAAATGAGAAATACATTTGAAAATGTTAATGCTTCTTTATTCACTGGCTATGTAAAAGAAAAATGAAAATGAGAAAACATTATTTTAATATTTCTTTATAAATGTTTGCATTAAAGTAGCAGGGAATGTGACAAGCTCCATAACTGATAAATAGCTCATATAATTCAATTTTTTAAAAAGCAAAAACCCTAGAGGATAAATGGGCAAAAGAATGAACAGATGCATTACAAAACAGGGTATCATTTGTGAAAAAAATATTTACTCAACATAGTGGGAACTTCTAGTTCTGGCCCATATGGCAATTTAACACAGGGCTTCTGGCTTCCTCTGTGAGATTAACCCTAGAACAACTTCACAATGGGAGGGGGAAGGCAATACAGAAATGAACATTTCCCATGGGGATACTAAAGCTGCTTTAAAGGATGTGTTGAGGGGGAAGAGCTGTCTGAATCTTGGGACAGAGAGCAGCTGGAAGGACACCCAGAGGATAGTCTAGGATAAAACTTTATAAATACTGCTCTTGGAGTGTGTGAGACAGTAACTTTCTATGCTTTTCCAGTGGCATTTGTTGGAGCTGCTAGTGCAGCTACCTCGAGCATTGGCAGGGGCAGGTGGCCCAAGCACTGCCAGGGTGTGCAGTCTATCTAAACAGGTGTTCATTTTGGTCCACTTCCCAGTTCAGTCACTCAGGATTCAGGAGTTATGACCTAAGTTACAACCTAATGTTATTTCTGTGCAAGGCCTAACAGGAGCAGACAATAGAACATACATGAGCGACAGAGGAAAACAGGGTGAATGCAACTGTGTGTGTGGTGGTTGAGGTTTTCCACGCTGGAGTTCACACGGTGCTTTCCTTAAATTCACCAGACTGCTTGTCCCCAAAGAGACAGTGGACTCACAAGGCAAAATAAAGAGTATCTTAATTTAAAATTTAAAAACTGGGCAAAAGGTGTTATCTTATTTTATTTGAGGTGCTACAATAAACTACCATAGACTGGGTAGCTTATGAACAAGAGAAATTTATTCTCCATGGTTCTGGAGCCTGAAAGGTCAAGGAACAAGGCTCCAGCAAAGTCAGCATTTGATAAGGGCCTAGTTCCTGATTGATAGCTGCCTTCCCACTCTAACTCACCCAATGGAAGGAGGGAAGGGCCTCTTGGGGGCCTGTGTTATACGGGCACTAGTCCTACTCATGAGAGCTCAGCGCTCACCTCCTTATCACCTCTGAAACACACCATCTCCCGATGCCATCACCTTGGCAGTGATATGATACGGTGGGGGGCATACAATATATCCACTACATTTATTCAAAATACTGAAGTGTAAGCTTCAAAGTAGATGAAGGTAGATATAAAGGTGGCCTGGCTGTGACATCTGTCACCCTGCTGATCACCAGGCTGAGCCAGCTGATCTGACTGGTGGGGCTGTGTCCCTTCCTCTGGCACTGCTTCATGCATGTCCCTGCTGAAGCTGTGCACTCATTCGAGAGGATGACTTTTCCTAATAAATGAGGATCATTCTATGGCCAGAGGTATACAAGGACCTGTGCTCTATGGCTAGAACCTCCAAACACGCTCTCAAAATGTTTTAAGGAGATAAGAGAAGAGTCACCTAAATTTAAATAGAGGACTTCAGATTGAAAGGCCTATACCAGCGATGCAACCTTTTAGAGGTCAAACGCCAAATGGCAACCCAAAACTCACTTACTTATCACAAAGTGCTAACACTGCAATTAAATCCGAACACTGAGGTCTTAGCTTATAAAAAAATTCATACATTAACATCTTTTATCTTAAAAGCAAAACACAATAACATGCATGCCCTAGGTTTACCACCGCTGGCTTTTACAGTAAAAGGCAAGTTCTCAAAGTCACAGTAAGTTTAACATCATCTAAGGCAATAGAAATACTAGAAATGCTTCCAGATAGCAAAAGATCTTCTACACAGGAAAAAGAATTAAGTTGTCATAAGACTTCTCAATGCCACCTTCAAATCTACAAATTTATATCCACATTTTACTACTTAAATATAAGAGTAAGGTAGGAATAAGTTCAGGTATGCATAGAGCAGTCTCAGGTTTACTCAGACTAGTCTCAGGTTTACCACCAAAATCTCACTATGAAATATTTTTGAAGAGCCTATTCAAATAATAAGAGGAAAAAATCCAGGAGGAGACACAAGAAACATAAAAATTAAGGCTATTGATACCTTCATAAATTGATTGCTGTACTTTTTAAACTAAGAACAAAACACAGAAAAGAAAACATATAAATATTAACCATAGGGGCCGGGGATTTAGCTTGTGGCATAAACTCCTGCCTGGCAAGGGTGAGGTTGTGAGTTTGATTCCTGGTACCAATGAATTAATTAATTAAATTTTAATTGAACTTTATAGAACTACAGACTAATTGGAAAAAATAATAATCTTTCACAAAATCACTATTAGATAAAATACATACACATATGCACAGGCACTTGAAATAAAAATACATGCACATGCAGAACTAGCAAACATACCACAAGATGCCTGAAATCACTGACATTTAGGAAGTTGAAAAGTAAAGCAATGACAACCTGGAAAATTAGGGTATCTAGTGCTGATAAGGCTACAGGTATAGAGAAATACCATTGCACTGCTTGTTGAAAAATAATCCTATTACACAACTTAAATAAATTCATACACACACTCAAAATATCAGGAAAATTTTTACAAAAGTCTATGTAGGAGTATAGACAAACATGTCCTTTGTATGGTTTATTATTAATGGCAACTGCCAACACTCTGGGAGATCATCATGGGGAAGGAGCAAGGACCAGACCTCGCAGTATGGATTTTGCATGGTTAGAGCAAAGGGATTTCTGTGCCAACAACATGGGTAGATCTTTTAATGTTTAGTGAGAAAAATCAGGAAATACAATTAAATATGCTAGAAATTAAAACATATATAATATATACATATATATACATTTTTGAAGAAAACTTATATAAGATAAAAGTGCATTTTAATAAAGAAAAATTCAACACTGAAAGCTCAGACATTCTAGGGATATTGTGGAGGAAAATGTTTCCCTTTTTCCTCCCACTTCTCTGTGTAATTGCGGGGGAGAGGTGACAAGAGTTTCTGGTCCCAGGAGGAAAGTAGGCCGGGGACTCTATCCTGAGTGTCTGCCCTGGCTGCCTGGTAGGGGTCTGTGTGCCTATCCCTGCCCATCCTGCCAGAAAAGATGCTGGAATCTCACCATCATTCCAGTCATTCAGACCAAGGGCAGAGGGGGACATCTGTTGAGTACAGCCCAGACTCCCGAGAGGGGTACAGGCACACATGGGGGGGTGCCCAGCCAGCCCCTACCCAGAACTGACTGCTTGTGCCTGGGATCCAGGGTGAATGAGGTTTGGCAAGAGCTGTGACAGTGCCTGGAAGGGACTGGATGCCTAGCTCAGCACGTGACTCGGATGAGGAAGTTGAACTCCACTGCTGGATGGGGCAGCTGGTCAACTCCTCCAGGAGGCCTCAGTGACTGAACTGCAGGCAGTACTGGCTTTTGGGGCTGGCTGGGGCCGTGCACCTGGGCAGCCTGTTTCTCCCATCATCAGGGACTGCTCTACAGACCCTGGTGTGGATGATGGCAGGCCTTGTCCCATGCCAAGAGTGGCCTTGTTAAGATTCACTACTGAATTACAGTGGATATTTCCATGATAACTATCATAGATGCACTCACCCTCACTGGATGGATCCCATGGAATATGTGGCTAGGTCTGTGCATCTTGCTAGAGCCTACATCTCAATATGGTTCCTCTTGCAGTTGTTTTCCACTTTTGGTTGATGTAGGTACTAAGTCCTCTGTGATATAGTTAGAGAAGTAGTTGGCATTCTTCATCAGATATCTATGAAACATCATAAAATTCTTGCATATGACACTAGAGGAATGGATGTGATGTATGGAGATAAACATAAATAGATAAAAAAAGGTAGCTATAGAAAAATGGTGGCTAATGGGTAGTGTCTTAGTTACTTTTCTCATTGTTGGGACAAAATACCCAACACCCAAGTTAACAGAAGAAAGATTTATTTAGCTCATAGTTTGTGGAGGTTTCAGTCCATAGTTGGTTGGCTCGAAGGCAGAGTGGTACATGGCAGAGAGGCAACAGTTCATGGTGGCAGAAGACAGCAAAAGCAATAAGAGCAAAAAGGAAAATAAGCCTCTTTTCCTCCCTTATATTATATGCAGACTACCTGCCCTAGGACATGTATAGCACTCACACCCTAAATTCCAGCATTAGACAATGAGCTAATCACAAATTCTAGATTCAGCTGCCTCCAAAAACCTGCCACTCTTGACTACATGAGGCTTTGGGGGAACATTGAGACACAGACTAAAACAGATAAGGATAGATACTAGGTGTGATCAAAAGAAATGGTGAATATCTAAATAAGAAAACATTAAAATGAAAGACACACTACCATTAACACTCCTCAAGATAATCCCTTCACTTCAAAGACACTTCTTCCATTGTTCTTCCCAATTTCTGAAGTAGTTCTAGAAGCCCTTTCTTAAATACCTTTAAATGTGCTGCTGTAACTGTCTCAATGTCCTGAATCGACAAAGTGTGTTTGCCTTTCGTGGTCATTTGTATTTCAGAGAAGAGCCAGAAGTTGCATGGCACCAGATCCAGTCAGTGAGGTACATGAGGACACACCATAAAGTTTGTATCTGACAGAAATTTTCATAAATGTTTGATCAACATTGGGAATCAAGAAATATTGTGACTGTTCAAATTTTCAAAAATGTACTGCAGAAAAGATACATCATCATGAATCCCTCCAAATACTCAAAATACTTCCCTCGGTTTTGAACACACTTATCATTCTTGACAACTTCTTTCACTGTAGTAGGTTTTTTTTTTATTTAAGCATTCAGCCATCCCTTATGATGGAGATAGAGAAAGTAGAATCTTGTTTGTATGCATAGTAAGAATGGTTCATGATCCAAGAAGAAAAATTAACTCAAAAGCTTGTTTCTGAACTTCAAAAGAGAAAAAGTTCACTTCCTCTGCTAGTTAAAGAAAAGGACAGTGACATATGATTTCATTTTTTTCTTTTCGCTTTTTAAATTTATTTAGGATTATAGCAAGGTGACCCAACTACAGGAAAACTTCATTTATAAAAACTGCAGTAGAAGAATAAATTGGTGTAAACTTTGGATACAAAACATGGCAACATGAAGCAGCAACTCTTGAAGTGATTATGCTCTATCATAAACTCTATCTTCACAAAACAATCAAAAATCAAGAAAGTTTTATGCAGAAACAATACTTGATCCTAAAGTATTAAAGGTTGAAAGTTTTTGGTTTTTTGGTACCAGGGACTAAATTTACAACCTCACACTTGCTAGGCAGGCTCTTATGCTACTGAGCTAAATACTCTAGTCAGGCTCTTATGCTACTGCGCTAAATACTCAGCCCTAAAGACTGGAAGTTTTGAAGGAATATAAATGTCTAGTAAATGTGTGGTAGGTTGTTCTTCCAAATGGTACCAAGGTGCTAAGAAGCAGCAGCTGCTTCTGATCATGGAATAAGAAATGCATAAAAATAGAAATCTATTTCTTTGTGTTCAAAAGCACATATTGGAGGGCAAGGATGCCCTTAACCTCCACAGAGGGCCCAGCCACTGGGAACTCAGCACAAGCCTGCTTCAGGGGTAGGCGCCCAGAACCTGCAGCCAGGGTCCCCCCTGCCACCAGGAACACAGTGCAAGCCCTCCTCAGGGCAAGGCTGCCCGGAACCTCCACTGAGGGCCTGCCCTGCCACGGGAACTCAGCAAGCCCGCCTTAGGGGTAGGCTACCAGGAACCTCCCCGGTGGGTCCGCCCTGCCACCAGGAACATCGAGGAGGCTTGCCCAGGACTGAAAACTGCCCTGGACTCCTACAGATGGGTCCACCCTCTCACCTAAAACATGAGAAGATCTCAGCAGTATCCAGTTAGTCTGAAAAATTTGGAACTTTGCTCCCAGGTGGTGAACTTTGGACTACACCAGATTAACTGTATCAGTGTGTTGAGTATACCCCTAAAATAGAGGTGTACAGGGGATAAATAGGGCCAGTAGTAAAACCCCCACAACTGAACTGAAAGACTTTGGTGGGTCTGAAAAGAGTGTGTGTGATCCTTTCCTACACATAGAAAACACCAGGCAATGTGAAAATGACAACATGAAAAGCCAAAATGCAATCTCAAACATATAGTTCACCAGAAGCAAGTATAGGAGAAATTGAAATAGAAGACCCCAAAAGTAACACACTGGGAATCTGTGAAAAGATAGCTAGTGAAATAAAAAAATAATGGCATCAGGCTATAGAGGAGATTAAATTAGAAGTACTCTCCCATGTAAAGATAGAAATAACAACTTTAGTAAAGGAGTTGTTGAATGCAGCTAAAGAAGAACTAGAGAAAAAAGTACATGAGCATGGGAAACTGATTGAAACTTTGAATGAGCAATATAGAAAACAAGCAGAATTCATGAAACAAACTCAAAGAGACATCCAAGAAGCAAAAAATTCTATTGAAAGCATACAAAACTGCCTGAAGGAAGCTGAGGATAGGATTTCTGACCTTGAGCAGAGATTCACAGTTAGTGATCAGGAAAGGATAGAACTTTTAAAAATAACAAAGCAGCATGAAATGACACTCCAGAAGCTTCATGATGATGCCAAGAGCAACAATATGAGAATAATAGGCGTTAGCAAAGATTCAGGAGTGCAGACAAATGACATATGTACAGTTTTTACAGAAATAATAGAAGAAAAATTCCCAAACATGGGGAAAGAATTTGATATGCAGATAAGTGAGGCATATAGAACACCAAACAGTCACAACCAACATAAATCCACACCCACAGACATAATAATTAAGATCTCAGACATACAGCATAAAAACAGAATATTAAAAGTTGTCACAGAAAAGACACAACTCACATAACAAAGAAAGCCCATTAGAATCACAGCAGAATTTTCAGCAAAAACCCTCAAGTCAAGAAGACTTGGAGTGAGGTATTTCAAGCCCTGAAAGAAAACAACCTTCAACCCAGACTGATGTACCCAGAAAAACTTTCATTCAAATTTCATGGAGAAACAAGATACTTCCATGACAAAGAACAGCTGAAGAAATTCATGTCCACCAAACCAACCCTAGAAAGAGTACTGAAAGACATACTAGAAAGAGATAAAAATGACCACAATCCCCAAAGCAACAACAGAAAGAAACCACCAAGTAGGATAAGCAATTAAATAAGAGGAAAAGCAGAAAGAAACAACTGGAACATAACATGGCAAAGTCGAGACAGTACATATCAGTGATATCCATAAATATAAATGGCCTCAATTCACCTATAAAAAGAAATAGATTGACAGAATGGATCAAGAAACAGGACCCCACAATATGCTGCATACAAGAAACACATCTGACCCAAAAGGAAACTCACAGATTCAAAGTCAAAGGATGGAAAACAGTATACCACGCAACAAGAACCCAGAAAAAAAGCAGGGGTAGCTATTCTATTTGCAAACAATATGAACTTTAAGCCTACAATGATTAAAAGACATAGAAAAGGTCACTATATACTTGTTACTGGTAAAATTAAAGAGGAAGAACTAACAATTATAAATATATATGAGCCAAATAGAGGAGCACCTAATTATATAAGACAGATACTAATGGACATGAAAAACCAAATATATAAGAACACAGTTATAACAGGAGACCTTAACAGCCCATTGTCACAAAGAGGTAGATCAACTAGACAAAAAGTCAGCAAAGAAATTACAGAACTGAATCATACCTGTGAGCAATTGGACTTAGTAGACCTTTAGAGAGTGTTCTACCCAACCACATCAGAATACACATTCTTCTCAGCTGCACATGGGACATGCTGCAAAATAGACCATACATTATCCCAGAAAACATTCCTAAGCAAAGGCAAAGGTATTGAAATCATACCATGCATAATGTCTGACCATAGTGCACTGAAATTGGAAATTAATGACAAAAAATTGCAAAACCTGCATAAATACATGGAAATTATATAACAGCCTTTTGAACAACCAGTGGGCTACAGATGAAATTAAAGAAGAAATAAAACAATACCTACAATTCAATGAAAATATAGAAACAACATACTGCAATCTGTGGGATGCAATGAAAGCAGACTTAAGAGGGAAATATATAGCAATAAACTGTCATATCAAGAAAACAGAATGAGCACAAATAAACAACCTAATGCTCCATCTCAAGCATCTAGAAAAAGAAGAGCAAGCTAAACCCAAAGCTCATAGAAGAGAGGAAATTGTAAAGATTTGGGCAGAAATCAATGCAATTGAAACAAAAAAAAATACAAAGAATTAATGAATCAAAAAGCTGGTTTCTTGCGAGAATAAACAAAATTGATAAACCCCTAGCTAAACTTATCAAGACAAAGAAAGAAAGAAAAAACCCAAATTCATGCAATAAGAACTGAAAAGGCAGAAATTACTACAGGTCCCATGGAAATTCAAAAGATCATGAATACCTACTTTGAAACTCTCTACTCACATAGAGAGGAAAACACAGAGGAAATGGACAGATTTCTAGAAACATATGAACTACCAAAGCTCAACCAAGAAGATATAGATAGCAATTTTGAACAACCCAATATCAGCCATTGAAATTGAAAATGTAATTAAACATTTACTAACAAAGAAAAGCCCAGGTCCTGATGGATTCACAGCTGAATTCTACAAGCAATTTAGAGAAGATTTGATGCCAGTACTCCTTAAACTCTTCAATCAAGTTGAGGAAAAAGCAATCCTCCCTAAATCATTCCTGGAGTCAAGTATTACTCTGATACCAAAACCAGAGAAAGATCCGACCAAAAAACAGATTTACAGGCTAATCTCACTAATGAACATTGATGCAAAGATTCTCAACAAAATACTGGCAAATAGAATGCAGCAAATCATCAAGAAGATTATACATTGTGACCAAGTTGGCTTTATTCCAGGAATGCAGGGATGTTTTAACATATGCAAATCAATAAATGTAATACACCACATCAACAGAGCCAAAAACAAAAACCACATGGTCATCTCAATACATGCAGAAAAAGCTTTCGACAAAGTCCAACACATGCTCATGATAAAAACCCTTCAGAAACTCAGAATACACAGCGTATACCTCAACCTTTTAAAGGCCATCTATGACAAACCAATAGACAACATCATACTAAATGGACAAAAACTGAACGCTTTCACTTCAAAATCAGAAACAAGACAAGGATGTCCACTCTCACCACTCCTTTTCAACATAGTTCTGGAAACACTATCCAGGGCAATCAGACAAGAGACAGAAATAAAAGGAGTAAAGATAGGAAAGAAAGAAGTTAAATTATCACTATTTGCAGATGACATGATACTCTGTATAG
>PVLA01006178.1:0-129551 GCA_004027455.1 Hydrochoerus hydrochaeris | reverse complement strand
TTACCTTCTGTGAGTAGTATGAGAGAGTTTATACAAAAGCTTTAAATGAAAGAGCTCATGGAGGAGGATTTACAAAATTCCTGTGAGACAACTGCCCTGAGACACTGGACAGGCAGCCAGAGACGGGCAACTAGGACACATATGTTACGCCACCAGCCGCCTAAGACAGGCACAGGACCAATTGCTGTCCTGCAGGCCCGTGACGGGTAAGGCCTGGTTGGGTTCATATGAAGAGTCCTTGACCCAAGACAGGCGCTGTCCTCACAGGGCCTGCCATACTCTTATAAAGTGATAAGGGAGGAGATGTAGGGGGCGGCTTGATAGCTTCACAGCTGCTGCTCCATCTCTCCCTCCTGTGGGCATCCAGGTGTGTCAGCTTACATTTCCCAAGCTAATTAAGTAACAAGATTAAAGTGTAACAAAGGTGAAAAAAGTTAATTAACACATATTGTTTAAGATTATCCCTGCCTGGCCCTAAGCCTGGGACGCTTCCTGCTTGGGGTTTAAGTTACTGCCAAAAGTTAGCAAATATATACTCCAGCTTCTGAAAAATAAAAGATTCAGATTCACTCACAGACTGGAGTGCAGTGTCTTCTGTCTCTCACTTGCCGACTCCCTGACCACCTTTGGGACCCCTGAGCCCTACCGCAGCTGGACTCCGGCAAACACTGTCAGTAAGGTTCTATTACATGACCACCCACATGGTCAGCTGACTCTTGTCTTACCTGTCTGCTGCATTTTAAACCCCTCTGATCATTCCAAAGCTTTGAATCCAATGGATTGTGAACCGAAAACAGTGTCCATTCACCCCTTCTGAGGAAAAAAAACCATGCAATCAGAGGCAGTCTTACCTTCCAACAAGTAGGGGTTCAGTTGAGAGAGGCAGATGGAGTCCGTGATGTCCCACTCCATGGTATCACTAGCAGATCTATCTCATCATAAGGTCAAGGGCATTGACAGTATAACAAATGAACGCTGCAGGCAACCTAGCCATATTTGACCTTCATAACAAATAGGTTATTGTTTTATTATCTGTCAGTGTTCACTTTAGGAGAGTCTCTCTTTTTGACCACAGGAATCCCCCCAAGCTGATTTTTTAAAAGAATTTTCTCATTTCCTTCTCATTTCTCCCTTATGCCCTCTCCTCTCTCTACCAAATAGTAGCCTCTTCCCCTTCTGGGAAATTCAAGGAGTCACACTTTTTGAATGAAGCCTTTTTATAACTCTTTCATAATGAAGTTAAACTTCTTTGTTTCCCAGTAATATTCCATTTCAGCTGCAATTCCTGCCCAACTCAGAGACAGAGAGATCTCAATTCCTACCTCACAAGGTAAGGCCATGATTGAGACTTCCAGTTAAACTTTAGAACTAAATCATATTTAACTATAGAGTTTGACTTTCTTTTTTCTCAAGAGAAACTTCTATTTTCTTTATCCAGTCATGCCAATATATTAATGCACAGAAATTATTTAAAAGAAATATGTTTTTTATTTGTGTAAAGCACTGTGAGATTCAGATTTACACATACACAATGAAGGTCTCTGATGCTGAGCTTGCTGTTTGACAGACACTTTATCAGTGTGCTTTTTTCTACATGTTCCATGATCCCTGTTTCAACAGATCCCTAATAAAAAGCCATATTATACATCTACTGTCCCCCTAATGTGTACCACAAATACTATTTGTTTGTGTCTGGAGAAAATGATAAGAAAAATTAAAACCGTTAACTACTATTATTCCCAAATAAGTTACATCAAAATCTGTATGCACTCTTCTTAGAAAGTTTAATTACATTTTATTGTATTTTTACCCAATAAAATACATGTTAATCTTAAAAAGTTTTGCATGTTAAGACAACAACATTTGATGCTTACGAAATTTCTGAAATGTTATTTAATGTTGCTAATGAGGACAGCCAAGACCTCCTCAACATTCTTCCGGTGAAATGATGGAGTAGCACTTGGTCATCATAATGTTAATGGTTTATATGGTAAAACAGGTCATAAACCTCTTTTTAAGGAAGATGCCTGGAAATAGGCATAATTCCCTTAAGACACTGAGGGTCTGGTTCTACATTGTTAAACTGAAAAGATGCCCATCAACAAACAAGAGAGCTGAAACAGCAGGTGCATATCTAAATGTTGTGTATTCCTTTCAATTTTGTGAAAATTAATCAGTTTTCAGGCTGCTGGATTTCTTAGTTTTATGAATTCTCTTTCTCTTACTTGCAGGAACCAGAGAATTGGGATTGTCTAAGAGAACATGGAAGGTTCTTTGATACTGGAAAATAACAATAAAGCACAATACTCACTCTAATTGCTAACTATATAATCATGCATTTGAGAACTGACAAAACCATTTGCCTGTGTAACAAAAAATAATAATAATAATAATAAAACAATACAGGTGGGGAAGTATGTTTACTCAGCTACAAAGTACCTGTATAACTGTCTCTTCTATTTCTGCACACAAACCTAACTTTACAAATCACAAATCTAACCCACCTATCTCCAAAATTGCCTTGTCCCCTGAATTTATTTCTTTTTAAAAATTATTGGGGCCCTGACCTAGGACCTTCAGTCTTCTGCTCAGGGATATGATGACAGAACAAAACACAGACAAGAGACATATTTTTAGTTACAAGGGGCACCAGGATGATCACAGCTGAATAAGGACTAAGATCACAAAGCATAGTGTCCTTGGCCTTTACTGCACACACAGTCTGATTGGGGGGTGCACTGGTGGACTCCAGGAAGCAGTAGGGGTGAACTGCTGATGCAATCAAGGATCAAGAGTTAAGGAACAATGCATTTTTGGAAAATAACACACACAAAAAAACATGGTTAACTAGTAACCTGATGGTCTGTTAAATACAACTACTGAGCTAGAAGGAATTTGCCTGAATTAGCTGCTATGTTATCTTGCCTTGAGGCACTAGAATGTCACAGACTGTTTGCTAGTCTCAGCTTGGGCCAGTGGCTCAAAGACTAATCTTTTGTAAGCCAGCTACAGATCTTCCCACAAGTCATGTAGGTCTAGGACAAACTCTCAATTTATTTTTGTGCCAATTTATTAATATTAATTATTGCTTGCTCCGTACAGTCAAATTGGTCTTCATAAAAATATAAACACAACAAAATAGGAAACATATTGTTTGGCTGGGTTAAAATGGACCTATTTGCCCTATAGTGGATCAGTTGAAATAAAGGAGGTCATATGTCACCCCAATGCATCAAAATAATTATATTACTCTTAATGTAAACACTTGGATTTCTGATGAACAAATGTGAGTCACTAATTTACAATGGTTTCATTATACATAGCTAAAGTAGGTATGTTTCATCCAGCTCATGAGAATCAGCCAAGAGAAGCTATGAGAATCAGCCAAGAGAAGCTGGCTGTAAGAAAAGATGATCGAGGTTATACATAAAATTCTCCTATAGTCTGGAGTCAGGCAAGAACTGAACCAGGTTGCACATGTGGTTCAAGAAAGGGCAATTTGAAGCCACAAGGAAGTTGCTGGGAAGACTTCAATAGTCAAAGGGTGAAAAGCACAGAATTTTAAAAAACAGCCATTGAAGATTCTTTATGAAGTTAAAAACAACCCATTAATTTGTATTTATGTGACTTTTTTCCGTGTTTGGCTGTTATAAGCAACTCATTTTGTCTTGCTGGTGTTATGCATAAACACTGTGATTTCTGAACTATTTCTAAACAAATGACCCTAACTAGATAGATCGTCTTCTTTTCATGTAATCATCTGTGCTTTCTTTTGTAGATCTGAGTATAAAACAGAAGCACTAGAATCTGTCAATTTCTTCTGTTGCACTAACTCTGAAATTAAAGGCTATAATCCTTAAACATAGGCTAGTAGCAGCCACATAAGAATCTATAGTTGAGGAGAAAATAATTTTTCATGAGTTTCCACTGAATTTTCTCTATTGAAATATGCACATAGTATGTTTTGAGATGTTCCTCCCAGATCCTTCTTCAGGAATGGAGAAGTCAGTGTTTCAGCTGCTAGATTAGCTGCCAGAATAAGACAGCCAGTGCATGATGGCCCTTGTGTGGACTGCCATAGCTGAACAAAACTGCTTCATCCAAGGGCATGGTCTATTCCTCAGGGTGGCTGCACTTACTGACTGATCAAGAACATGTGCGAAGACTTCCTGAAAAGGGCCACTTCCTTAGACCCAACTTTGGACAGCTCGCTAAAGGGCCAGCTCAACTACACAACTCTTATGACATCAGCTAAAGCCTTTGTTGGATTATAACACTATTCAAGTTTTCCCTCTACCCAATTTTTTTTTCTGTCTCATAAGCATGCTCTAATAAATGTCCTGCATACTAATTTCAGTTTCCAGAGAACATTGATTGTAACAATTTGTGCTGAGTGGTCCATTAAAGCGACTCTAAAATGAGATTTTGGAGATAGATCGCCCAATCTTCTGGATGGCAATAAAGGTCCCTTCATTGGTGGCAGCCAGAACTCAGGTGTCTCCAGGCACAAGATAGCAGTGTAATTATTAAGCTTTCACTACTATTAAACTGGGATGGTACATTGCTGCAAAGAAATGTATTAGCCAATGCAGACTGTAGCAGCAGCTAAGACATATGAGGAGAATAGAAACCCTAAGCACAGTGGATTTCAGCAGCCACTGTTAAGCATAATCAGAATGCTCAATGTATTGATGAGTAGCAAAACGTATGTGTGGAGGTCGGGGCAACTCCTGGGTAGCATGAGGAGCTCCCACCTCTTCCAGCAAAAAAGCACAGAAAAACTGAGTACCAGGCAAAGGACTTAATTATCAGAGTAACCAAGCCCTAGGAATCATTAAGTTCCAACAAACTTAGGTCTTATATGGCAAGCTCTGAGACCAGGCTGGGAAAGAACGGGACTCCAACAAATGAAATAAGCACATTAGTGCTGATGACCTCAAGTCTCAAATCTTAAGATTCCCCTAATCAGTGGTGGTGGTGAACTGATGGTTGCTTCTGCTCTACTATTCCCTTTTAAAGGGGAAGCAAATACTATATTTTGTTCAAGGTGTTGCCAAAGTCTGTCTTCTCAAAGTGATATGTGCCCTCCCCAAGATTTGTCCCTATCATACTTCCTAAGCTAGAAGTCAGTAACTAAGACTAAAGCATAAAATAAGCTGGGCAGAGAAGGTTATTTCACCAAAGAAAAGCCAAAAAAAATCAGATTAATGATTCTGTGATTCCAGCTCTGCCAATGCCCCTCTTGGACAAGTGACCTGCCATGCCGTGTTATGGTTCATAACTGAGCACGGTTCACAAATGCACCACCTAGATATGTGAATTCACTTTTGTTCAGGGTGGCTTTGAAAGATAATGCTACGTGAAATCTTCCAAATGGGATTCACTATGTAGGTACAGAAGTAATCAGAGGAGTGTTTGTATGTGTGCTTGTGTGTGTATATGCACAATACAATATATTTTAGTATGTACACATATATGATAAAGGGGGGAGGCATATTGAAAACAATATTTAAGGCAAATAAATCTGAGTTAAAAGTATGTAAATAGACAAATGATAGTGAACAAGAAACATGAAGACATACAGTTCTCTATTAGTCAAGTTACCTGTTGCTGAACAAAACACTTCATTCCTGTAATTTAAAGAAAGAGAGGTTTATTTGACTCAAGATTCCAGAGAATTAAGTTCATGGTTATCTGGCTCCAAGGCAGGTAGAATGGAATGGTAGAGAAAAGTTGCTTATTTCATGTCAGCTGAAGCAGAACAGAGGGACAGTGCCTGAGAGGAAGGGGTAAGTGACCATATGTAATACCCATAGTCAGCCTGTCCAGCTTGTGCATGCACACACACACACACACACACACACATTCAGAGAGAGAGAGAGAGAGAGAGAGAGAGAGAGAGATATGCTTTACCAATCCACTCAGTAGCTCCTGAACAAACCAAGTTCACATAATTAGCTTAACCATGATATTTCACCCCTGTCAATTTGACAGTCAGGAACATTTTCTTAACCCACACTAAATCTCCAAATAAACACAAAAAGAAATTAAGAATTCCACCTATACAAGTACAACTATATCGAGTATAACTGAAACAGTAACCCCTTCCCCCAAATCTCAAAAGTTTCAGCATTTTCAAAAGTCCAAGCCAAAGTCTTTCCTGAACCTCAAGGCAAACTTTTAGCTGTGAATCTCTTTAAAATAAAAAACAGCTGAGGATTTAGCTCAGCGGCAAAGCATCTGCCTGGCAAGCACAAGATACTGAGTCAGATTCCCAGTACCAAAAAAAAAAAGTCAAAACAAGCTACACAGTTCCAAAGTACAATGGCACAAGGTAAATTCTTATTCAAAAAAGGAGGAATAGGGGATAGAAAAGAATCAGAGAAAGCAAAGCTGAAAGCTAACTGGGAAAACAGTAAATGATGTAGCTCCATGTATAGTATCCAGGGTGCAGAGTGGTAAAAGTGTAAGTCTCCAAGGACATGCGTGGCCCCACTCCTATGTCCTTGCAGGTTGAAGCTCACAAACTCTCTTTTGGGTTGAGATCACTCAAGGTCTATAGCTTTCCTTGAAGAAATTCCATTATCCTGATATCTCCAACTTCCTGGGCTCTCTGCTGCACTTTTTGTTTCATTCCCAAAGTTTAATGCACTTCCTTTGCAGAGGCTCCTCATCTGGCCTCCCAAGTTTTGTTCTGAAATTGGGGTGGAAGACTTCATGACCCCACAATTCTTCTACTCTGCTTGCTGGAAAAATCTACATCCCATTGACAATGCCAAGGTCTGCTCTCTCGGTTAGCTGTAACCAGACCCCTCATGGCTGCAGCTGTCTCTAAGTGCCTGAACAGCTGGGCACAGTGAAAAAAATCCTGAGAATTCAATTCTCTAGGAGGTTTCACCAGCAAGGTTCCCAGGTATTGTCTTCCCACATGAGAAATCGACATTTTTGCATCCTTGATCCTATGATGGGTGGGATCTTGCTGAGTTCTGGGATGCCCTTCTTCTCCCTTTACAGGGAATTTTTTTTTCTTAATGACACTAGCATCTTCAGCAAGCAGAATGTCTTTAGTCCCAATTTACACGTGACCACTTTTAACCAAGTTTAAGTTTTCAAAATTTTCTCCTCTGCTTTTTTACTCCAACTCTCACTACAAATCTGGTTAAAGGGGCCAATGTGAATACTAATCTGCTTTGAAATTTTCTTTTACAGTTCAGTTTACCTCTTTACTCTCAGTCTCCTATGAAGTGTTGGTATGCAAGCAAAATATATATAAAATTTTGCCAAAGAAGAATTTACATGGCCTCTAGTCCAATTTCCAGTGGAATCCTTGTTCCTACCTGAAATTTCTTGGGCTCAATGTCCACTGTCCACCTCCATTTCTGCATTCTGCTCTCCTGGGATGAAACCAGAATAACCTATTAGGCTCTACCTATAGTATTCTAGGGCTTCTCTAGCCCACATCTCCAAGCTTTTATGAACTCTTCTCTAAATCACTTCCAAAGGTTCCTAAACACATAGCTATTGTCACAGCAATGGCCCTACTCCAGGTTCACTGGCAGGAACATCATGACACAAGACAGTGACAGCCCATAGGTTCTTACTTTATAGCAGCTGGAAGCAGAGCAGGGGAACAACACCAGGGAGGAAGGATTGAGGGACTGACTATATTACTGAAGGTCTCAGTTCCATGGCTTATCCAGAAACACCCAGAAGTGTAACTTACTGATCTTCTGGGCAACTCCAAAGCTGAGGAATACACATATCATACACATATATTATAGATTAGCACAGAGCATCAATCAAAGAAAAATCATACAAAGGAGACTGACCAAATGACACAACCAGTGGCCATCAGCCATCCTCTCTTATCAGACCTCAAGTCAGTCCTAATGAAATAGCCACCATTGCAAGAACAGAAGTTATGCATGGATACCTGCATGGATATCCACATGTGAAGGCTGCTCCAGGCTGACTTAGGTGCTCCCACTGTGAAATAAACAAATTGCACTCAGTAAAGAGTTCCTCATATGACTTCATGCTTCAAACCAATGATTTGTGACAAGTTTACTGCACATTAAATGCCCAATACTGTGGAAAGTGCAAAGATTCATCCTAGTAGCAATGCATACATATGTATGCATGGGTTTTGGTTTCTTCTCACACAGCCTCAGAGACAAAATTGTCCAATGATCTGCTTTGTAACTCCCATTATAGTACGATGAAGGGAATACAGCACTAAAGGGAAACCACTGTCATATCACCAAGAGCCACCTAGCATGAAAACAATGGAAAAGTCTACTAAAGGTTAACTAAAAAGCTGAACTAGGGCTGGGGATTTAGCTCAGAGGCATAAACACCTGCATCACAAGTGTGAAGTAGTGAGTTTGATCCTCAGTACCAAAAACCTAAGAGCTGAACTGGAGACCGTATGTAACAAGGATGACATCCATTCTGAGAATGGAATATACATTTTTAAATCAACAAACTTCATATTTATCTATATCCTCAATAGAAAGAATATGTGGGCTTAAAACCAAGGGATTTGTAGCACACTCTATAATTGAGCTTTCACAAGTTCCTACCTCCAACACCAGGGCACACACATGATCTGTTTCCTAAGACTGGGACTATGATAGATTCCATGCCTATGCATATGTTATGCTATACAGCACAAGTTACCATAAAATGGAGACAGGTTATTAGATGGCCTTAGATTTATCACATGAACAGTTTATAAAGCAGAGAATATATCCAGTTGGTAGCAGAAAATGGAACCTAAGATTTCTAGCAAAAGAAAGGTTTCACGTGCAGTTTCTGTCTTGTAGCTGGGGCAGAGGAACAGAAGAAATACAGATGTCTCTAGCTGCAAAGCTCTGTCTCCAGAGACAGCTAGCAAGGTAACCAGCACCTCAGTCTTACAGTTGCAAAGACTGAATTATGCCAACAAAAAGGATGAGCTTGGAAGTAGATTTTCCCCCAGGAGCCACTAGGCAAAAACCTAGCCTCACTGAACGTCATGTTAGTTATAAAGATACTCTGGCCGTGCAAGACTTCTCCCCTAAAGAATGTCAGCCATGGGAGGTGTTTGAAGCCACCAAGTCTATATGAATGCATTATGCACCAGTAGAAGCCTATTAAAGCATAAAATTAAAAATGATCACACTTCCTTCCCATAAATCCATTTAGAGATTTTTATGCTTCTCACCTCTGCAAACATGTAGCCTATGGATTTAGGATCCTAATCACCAAATGGTCAGTGCTCAGCCACAGTAAGAATGTCACTGAATTCTGAGGTATCAAGAACCCATCCAAGTGGCCAGAGAGTTAATATCAGGAACCCAGCCAAGAATCCTCACTGTCTGTCTCTAGACTGCTGTGAGGAAAATAGAAAACAGAGACAAGTATTCCTTCAATGGCTGAAAGTCAGTGTCTCTGGATCTGACCTCCTCCACTTCTAAAGCAGCCACTATTAGCTGTATACGGTGCTAGATGGGGCTAGGAAAGGATTACAATTCATCAAAGACTCCAACTCCAAAGGTCATAGCTAATCTTGTATTTAGATGTATCTTGACCCAAGTATAATCCTGCAATGACTTAAGAAGATGTAGATGATCTTATGCTTAGAAGAGTCAATGAGAAATCTCAGATGAGCAATACCAATAATCCTAATCCTCCCTTTTATCCTGTAGAGAAATAGGCAAATTGAACCATTGTGAATTCATGGTCCCCAACACTGAGGTACACATTTCATTGCATACAAGCTTCATAGAGACCAGACGGAGGAATTATGCGTGCTACCTCGATAGAGAAAATTAACTCTCATCATCAGGTGGAGATATATTGCAATTCTGACCCATTATGGTTGGGGGAGAAATCTGTTTGGTACCTGAACAATTTAATTAACTATCAAATATGACTGCATTCTATAACCCTTTCTAAATGGCAAGTGAAGGTATCCCAGACAAATGCCCTTGAAATTAGGTTACTTTTGGAGGCACATATGTAATGACCAAGGGGTCACAGCCCTCAGGGATGAATGTTAATGTTGAAAGCCAGGAAATCATGAGACATTTCCTTATGGATTATTCCTCCCTTTGGTAATTCTATAGTGCCTAAATCTCAATACCAAGCAACAATTTTAAATTGTATGGTTAGTTGAAGCAAAAGA
Organism: Hydrochoerus hydrochaeris; assembly: GCA_004027455.1. Lineage (NCBI taxonomy): Eukaryota > Metazoa > Chordata > Mammalia > Rodentia > Hydrochaeridae > Hydrochoerus > Hydrochoerus hydrochaeris. The sequence continues at coordinate 119,383 of PVLA01006178.1, read as the reverse complement.
ATGCTTTAACACAGGTTATAGTCACATGATTGAAAATGCAAAGGTACTTTTGACTTTGTAATTTAAATTAATTTTTAAACTAAATTTGAAGAATAAGGCACAGAAAGGGGGTACCATGCGATGGTACAATTCCATGTGCACATAATACTTTTATACCTGGTTAAAGAGCTCTACTTCCTCAAACATCAAATGTTTCTTTATGGTGGAAACATTCAAAATCTGTAGCTCTAAATCTTGGAAAAATACAATTTCACTATCTAGAGTCTCCCTACTCTCCGACCACACACCAGAATACTTACTCCTAGTCACACATAACTTAATACCCACTGAGCAATGTCTTCTCATCTTTCTCTAGAGTCTGGAGGCCACCATTTTACTCTCAGTTTCCTGGAGGTCAGCATTTCTGGAGTCCCCAGGTAAGCAAGATCATCTGGGACTTGTCTGTCTGCACCTAGATTATTTTGCTTAACACCACATGTCTTCTGGTCTCATCCATGTTGTAATAAATGACACGCATTTTTGTTTCACGGTTGAAGGGTACTTCTTTCTAGGCACTATCTTTTCTTCATGCACTTATCAGGAGATAAATACTTAGGTCATTTCGATTTCTTAGCTGTTGTAAAAAGTGCTGCAATAACATGGGGATGCCAAGGTCTTTTCAGCATCCTGATTTTGTCTTTGAATATATATCCCCAGTGGATTGCTGGGTCACATGTTATTTCTATTTTTATATTTTTGAGTAACCTTCTTAATTCTTTCCACAATGTCTATAGTAATTGACATTCTTACCAAGAGTGCACAAATGTTCCATCTTTCCTCTCCTCTCCAACAATTACTGATTGTTGATTTTTGATAATTGTCATTCTTACTATAGTGAAGTAAGCTCTTAGATACTGTGTCCATTTTGAAAAGCACAATACTTACAATTAATCTCAAACTATCTATACATATTTACCATATACCTTAATAAAAGAAATGGAAAATAAGGATGTTTTTAAATATTTTCATTTTATTATTATGTAATTCCACAAATTTGAGATGCTGAGTATAAAACAAGCAGACCAAAGACTGAAACTATACCCATGCATATCACCATCGACTAAATTAAAGTCAAAATGGATCAAAGATCTAAATACTAAAACAGAAACACTAAATCTACTTGAATACAAGGTAAGTAGAAATCTTGGAGACAAAGGGGTAGGCAGAGAATTCATGAACAAAATGCAAACTGCATGGGAAACACTTTAAAGTATCAACAACTGGGATCTCATCCTAATAAAAAGTTTTAAGACTTCAAAAGAAATCACCAATGAAGTGAAAAGAAAACCCACCGAATGGGAAAGAATTTTAGCCAGCAACCCCTCAAACAAAGGATTTATATCCAGAACATACAAAGAATTGAAAAACATCAAGCCCCCAAATTCAAAGACCCTCTCCAAAAATGGGCATCTGAGTTGAATATGCATTTCTCAGATGAAGATATATAAATGACAAATAAATACATGAAGAAATGTTCACCATCACTGGTCATTTGAGAATGCAGACTAAAACAGCCTGACAAGAGCAAGGTCCTGAGTTTGACTGAGATTTCATCTCACTCTGTAAAGAACGGCTGCCATCAAGAAGTCAACCGATAACAATTTTGGCGTGGCTGTGGGGGAAAAGGAACACTGTTCCACTGTCAGTAGAGTGTAGACTGGTGCAGCCACTGTGGAAATCTGTATGGAGATTCCTCAAAAACTAAGATTGTAAGTTCCATTCCATCCAGCTATTCCCCAATTTGGTATTTGCCCAGAAAAAACTGAAAAGGTCATGTCACAGCGATATATGTGCACCCATGTTTATAGCAGCACAATTTGTAATAGCTAAATCTTGGAAACAACCTAAATGTCCATCAACCACAGAATGGATGAAAATGATGTGGTACTTTTATACAATGTAATATACTCAGCTATAAAGAGAATGATCTTGAGGCTTTTATAGGTAAATGGAGGAAATTTGAGACTATCCTCATAAGTGAAATAAATCATATGGACATTTGTAAATATATTATTTCTGTAGTGTAAAAAATAAATATATAATAATAATAAACTGAAAGAGTAATAAGATCCAAAATGTATAATAGATACTGTAATATTGAAAGGGAAAGTGCTTGAAAGGAAAGAACAACTTGTAAGTATACACATATAGCTGTAAGTATGTTTTAGTGTGCAAGGTAGAGAACCATACTACCAAGTTTTTGTGGTTCATCAAACAGAATGGTTTGTACTGTCATTAATTGATTATCTGTTCATTATTATCCTTTGATTTTATACCTGAACAACTGCTTCTAAGATAACAATATGTAATATATCAACTAGTGATGATTTCTTAATGGTATTTTTTGAAATTCTGTATCATTTCTAGCCCTTTTCTGTTTGCTTTTCTTTAATTTGAAAAAAAGCAGAAAGGGCAACACTCAATTTTAACTGACCCGTAGTACTATTATAAAATGTAATACTGTTTGCCTTCCTTCAGCGCCTCGCTACCACTACTATCGAATGAACCACAGTCAGTTTGCACATTTAGGAGAAAAGTTTGTGTTGGGTAGAGTCCTTTGAGGAGGGGAACCTTATTTAATGAGGAGCTGACAGCTCTCAGAGAAAGACTGGCAAAAGGCGTGGGCCCATGTCAACAGGGCAGGTAAAATGGAGAATAGAAGGTAGGAGTTTCAGAGATTCCAGATCTGCAAGGTAGCAGTATTAACTCCTGGAGGACCTGGAGCCAGCACAAAAGGACCAATCTGGGCGAAGTGGCACTCGTTTACCTCAGTTAAGAGAAATCTGCTCCACTTTCTCCCACTTTCCAAAACAACAGCACATAATTGCAAGTGTACCTGCAAGTGGGTTCCCCCTACAACAAATGGGTGAGTGGGGCTGAGAGAAGCCTCTGGCCCGGCTGCCTCTAAAAGCTGTGTCCCAGCAGTGGGCTGTCTCCACCTGCAGGAGAGAGGATGGTTTCAAACTCAACCCAAGGTGCCACATAGAGCAAGCAGCAGAGCTTTCCTTGGACAATCCCCTTGCAGGCACCTTCCCTGTGTCCTTGTGTCTCCACCTCCCATTCCCTTTGTCTCTCCTCCACCTTCATGTTAAAGAAACATGTGGATCTGAAGACAAATTTAAGTTTATTAATGAAACAAAGTAAATGGATAGTGAGAAATGAAGCTTGTGAGGAACAGAATAAAGAAGGAGGAACTGAAAGGGCATATTAATATCCAGAGCTTGAGATATGGAACGGGTTGGACTATCTTGAGCAAAATAATAATGTGAAAGCAATGATAGAGGACTTTTTTTTCCCAGAGAGTGAACTAGATCAAACTGAATCTTAAAAAGCTCACTTCAGTGTCTCATATACAAATGACTTGTATGAAAACATTTCAGGAGGAGGAAGAATAACTGAACTGCACTTGACAAGGTGGTCTTGAACCAATCAAATCTAGATACAGTTGTCCTGAACCAGATGAGATTGCACTGAGCAAAGTGTGGATCAGTAGGATGTGCCAAATAATGAAAATTAAATGGAATCACTAAATTCTGGTAACTTAACTTCTCTAAATATTCTGCTGCTAGAATCTAGTTAATTTAAAGCAATCTATAAACATCTTGAATGTACATGGAAACAAGTCTGAATGTTTCTGAAGTCCAGACAGATGTGTTTATCATGTATAGGAATAGAACAGTTCAACTTAAGGTTGCTGTGTATAAGGCCTAGAAGTTATTAATTTCCACTGATCACCAAAACTCTGAACAAGATTGACAGTTTAAAGGACAAAGGAGAAATCTACTACAGATAGCCTCCACTTTCAATTACGATTTCTTCCTATATTGAAAAATGAAATTACTAAAATGAACATTTTAGGTCTCGTAAGTATATATCAACCCATATAAAATTTAAAAATTATAACAGAATGCAGTCCTCAATTTTAGCAGTGTACTTCCAGAATTTTGTACCTATTCTTTAAATTTTCCCCTTATAATTGAGCACACAATTAGGTGATTACTAACTGAAGTAAAAAATTCAACATTTTTTACAAAGCCAATTATTTCAATCTTTGTCTCAATTGCTGAAGTGTATGAGACCTATGCATATTACTTCTTTTACTTATCATCCCATTTTTTTTCTAAATGAATAAGGGCAAGTGCAATAAAACCTTCAAGTAATAAGTGAAAAATTGACAACTCTGACAAAACAGAACTGTCAGCTGTCAGGCATTGCCAATGTAGCTCAAAATTCATGTTTTTTAGATAAATGCATGAAGTTTAAACTGAGTACTTCTTAAAATAGGTTCCACATATCAATGCACAACAATGTGTATGATGAAATAAGACTTTATGAAAAGTGAACCAATAAGATGAAAATCCAGCTATAGCTTTTAAAGCCAAGATTCCAGTGAAGAATATAATGTCTCCATACAAGGTGATGGGATAAGTTTAGACAGCAGCCTGCAAAATAACCCAGAAAACAAAGTGATTAGAAATACAATGTGCTCAGCATAGAAATATAGTAATTGTGGTTATTTTGACTTACTGATCATTTATATGTGTGTATGTGAATATATATATATATATTGTTTTTAAAGTAACAGCAAAAATATTGGAAAATGCTAAGTATTAATCCTAGCCATAAACAAGAACTGGTTTGTGATTGAAAGTGGTAAGAATTCAACGTGGCTGAAGAGAACAGAGGAGGAGCCACATCGGAGCTACTCAAAAAAATCAACTGAAAACGTAAGTAATCGAAAGAAAGGGAGGGACATATACTCTGATGCCAAAATTAATCTAAATAAGAGACTTGTAGATCAAACAAAACCAAGACATAGGACTTTATAAAATGGTGATGCATCCCACAGGACTGCCTTTGTGACAGCCAGCTGTGGGCTGAGCAGGAACTGCCAATCAAGTGGGAAATCACTGACCAGTTACTTCTGGAAAGATCCAAAAAAAACTGACGCCAAACAACTGATGGCAACAGTGTGGCAAACTCAAGCTGCACGGGACAGATTTCTTATATAAGGCTCCTCATCTCTTTCGCCTTCCTTTGAACAGAGAGTTGCTATATCCTCAAAGCAAATTTTTCTAGCACACATGGAGCAAGTGACCAGAAAGCTGCTTCCTCACCGATGGCCAACCGGTTTTTCCTTCTTTTTTATGGTTGTGTCCCAAAACTGCTAACTGTAACCTCTAGAAACAACAAGGTGAGGGATCTCAGCAGTGGTGGTGGTGGCAGCGGTGGTGAACGTCAGGAAAGAAAGCAATTAAAACCAAGAAAACAATACAAAGAATTAATGAATCCAAGAGTTGGTTCATTAAAAGACTAAGTAAAATTGATAAGCCTTTTAGCTAACCTTATCAAAATAAGGAAAGAAAACCTCAAATCCATACAATTAGGAATCAAAAAGGCAAAATCACAATAGATCCTACAGAAATCCAGAAGATCAATAGTACCTACATCCAGAATCTTTATTCTAACAAGATGGAAAATAAAGAAGAAATGGACAGATTCCTAGATATAAATGAATTACCAAAGCTGAATCAAGAAGTTAAGAATTTGTAAATAACCCAATAGCAGTCAGTAAAATTGGAAATGTAATTAAAATTTTACCAACAAAGAACAGTCCAGGTCTTGTTGGGATTTTGTTCTCTTTTGCTAACTGTAACCTCTAGAAACAACAAGGTTAGGGGCCTCAGTAGTGGTCATGAAGATCAGCAAAGAAAGCAGCTGAGAGTAAGATAACAATATGTAAAGCAGCAAAAGCAATTCCCTAGAACTACTGAATACCACAAGAAATTTAGAGAAGACCTAATACCACTACTTCTGAAATTCTTCAGTGAAATGTAAGAGAAGCAGTACTCCCAAAATCACTCCTGGAAGCAAATATTAACCTGATACCAAGAGCAGAGAAGGACTCAAAGAAAAAATAAAACTATAGGCCAATCTCCTAATGAACACTGATGTAAAAATTCTCAATAAGATACTGGCAAACAGAACGCAGCAAAACATCCAGAAGATTATACATTATGACCAAGTAAGATTCATTCAAAGGATTCAGGGATGGTTCAATATACACAAATCAATAAATGTAATACAATATCAACAGAGACAAACAAAAATCACATGATCATCTCAATAGATGCAGAAAAAGCACTGCCAAAGTCCAGCACTCATTCATGATAAAGCTCTGCAGAAAATTGGAGAGGAACATCTTTACATCAATCTGATTAAAGTCATCTATGACAACCCAACAGCCTAGATCATACTAACAGTCAAAGACTGAAAGTTTTCACTCTAAAATCAGGAGCAAGACAAGGGGATCAACTATCACTGCTCCTATTCAATGTATTTCTGGAAACATTGGCTGGAGCAATTAGACAAGAGAAAGAAATAAAAGGAATACAAGTAGAAAAAGAAGTTAAATTATCATTCTTTGCAGATGACATGATACTCTACATAGAAGACCCTAAAAACTCCAGCTAAAATTTCTAAGTTTAATAACCAAAATCAGTCATGTGGCTGGATGCAAAAACACCACCTTAAAAATCAGTAGTATTCCTGTACACACATAATAAGGGCCCCAAGAGAAAAAATAGAGAAATCACATCTTTCTGCACACACACACACCAAAAAAAACTTAGAAATCTCTCTAACAAAAGAAGTAAAAGATCTTTACATGGAAAAGCACAGTATTCTGAAAAAGGAGATTACAGAGGACATTAGCAAATGGAGAGATAACCCTTGCTTTTGGATAAGCCAATATAGTGAAAATGATCATACTTTCAAAATTGTTATACAGATATAATACAATTCCAATCAAAACACCAGTAATAGCATATCTCAAAGAATTTAAAAAAATCAAACCAAAGATTTATTTGGAACCAGAAGAACCTAGAGCAGCAAAACAAATTCTGGGCAACAAAGACAAGACAGGAGGTATCACAATCCCTAACTTTAAAACATACTAAAAAGCTACTCTGATAAAAACAGTATGGTACTGGAAAACAAAACCAAAAAAAGAAAAAAAAAAGACCTGAGGATAAATGGAATAAATTAGAAGACACAGAAACAACTCCAAATGCACTCAGACCTCTTATCTTTGTCACAGGGGCTAGACATCTTCAATGGAAGAAAGATAGACACTTTAATAAATGGTTCTAGACAAGCTAGCTCTCTACATGCCAAAGACTAGAACTAGATCCATGTCCATCACCATGTGCTAAACTAAAATCAAAATGGATCAAAATCTAAATATTAAAACAGAAACACTAAATCTGCTGGAAGAGGGAATAGATATAACTCTTGAATATACATGTAGGCAAAAACTTTATGAACAAAACCTTGATCACACAGAAAATATTACAAAGAGTCAACAACTAGGAACACATCTTATTAAAAGCTCTTGCACAGCAAAAAATAATCATCAACAGAGTGAAGAGACAGCCCTTAGAGTAGGAAAATTTTTTGTCAGCTGTAACATCTAGAATATATCAAACACTCAAAAAAAAACATACCCTCAAAATTTAAAGACCCAATCCAAAAATGAGTATCTGAAATGAATAGATACTTTTCAGATAAAGAAGTAGAAATGACAAATACATGTATGAAAAAATTTTCAACATCACTGATCATTCAGGAAACACAAATTAAAGCAGCACTATGGTTTTATCTCACTTCAGAAAAAAAAGTCTGTTATCAAGTAATCAATAACAAATGTTGGTGGGGCTGTGGAGAAAAAGGAACCCTTCTCCACTGCTGTTGGGAGTGTAAACTAATGCAACCACTGTGGAAATCAGTGTGGATATGCCTCAAAAAACTGAAACTAGAGTTTACATTTGATTCAGCACTCGACATTTTCCTAAAAAATTAAACACATCATACCAGAGTTATACAGACATACCCATGTTTATAGTAGCACAGTTTTTATCAACTAAATCTTGGAAATAGTCCAAATACCCATAAATTAATGAATGGATAAAATGGAAACAAAGCTTTTTTATAAACAAAGGAAAGTGCAGTTGAAGGGAGGGGAGGGAAATGGGGAAAAGAAAGAATTAATATGCATGATGTGCAAATTCCCTATGATGAAGGTGATCATTCTGTGTATCCAAAATGTACCAAGATATGGAAGTGGTAGGAGGTTTTAGAATGTTGATTATCCCATCTTGCAAAACCTTACAAAGTTGCAAAGGTCTTATCAGATATGTGTAATAGACATTAAAATGCAAAGTTTCATGAAAAACAGGTCAATCGATAATGTCAGAATTGCACTTCTTAGCCCTCCTCTACACTCTTTTTACATAATGAAATAATTCCGTTTTAAATTAAAAACCTTAAACAAATAGGTTCTCACCCTATTAACACGACTCAAACACACATTTGTGATTCAGTCTTTAGTTTGGTCTCCTCTCTCATATTAGCTAAATATATTGACAGCATATGAATATTAAGTAAGGAAAAACAGGATTGAATTCCATCTCTGCAACTTGTAAGCTATGTAGCCCTGGGTAGAGAGTTAATTTTGCTCTAATTTTTCTTTCTTTCTCTGAAAATGGGATCTCCATATGTCAAAATGTTTCATGAAGATTAATGTAATTATATATGTAAACAAGATGATACCTTGTACAAGATATCTATTCATTTATGGATTAATTATGTACCTATTGAGAGCTGACCATAAGCCAAATATAGTAGACTGTCTTATCTGTGCTTTCACTTTTCAGACTTAGTAAGTTTAAACTGTGTACTGTTCTGATGAGATGCCATGCCATTCCAACTTTATCCCATCTAGGACATGAGCCAGCCCTTTGCCCAGTGTAACTACATATGTGCTACACACCTCATACTCATTTAGCACCCAACTCAATATCAGATAAATTGTCACAGAGTCACGGTGCTTATGTTCAAGTAACCCATACCTTAATGAGGACCTCAGAGTTAAAAGAGTGATGCTGGCGATTGAATATCCCGTAGAGGAGGTAAGAAGCATTCTTTGGTGTGAATGTTGGTGTGAATGTGAACATTCTCAACTTAACAAGAAAAGAAAAATATAATGCGATGTTATTAAGATCTATGGCAGGACTGAATCTTCTATTTATGAACTTGGGAAGCAAAAAGAAATTTACATTTGTTTTGCTGTCACACCGCTTGATAAGATACAGAATCTGGCATGGTTTCAAAGATCTGGGGAAGGTCGAAGCAATGGGGCCAATGTGAAGATAAAATGGCCAACATCCATACTTGGTGGTTTTTGAAAAAAGAATGCTTCATTAAACGAGTGTAAAAAGTGACAACAGCTGAAGACACAGAAGTCAATGAGAACAATATTATATATACACTCTGAGGTGAAAATAACAAAGACAATTTCATGTTTGGAGTAAAGAAAGGTACCATGATCTTATTTATTTTTTTAAAATATTAGTATAAACAGAGAAGACTGAATCTGAACTCCTTGGAATGAGGCCAAAAAAAAAAAAAAAAACATGTTTTCACTGATAAAGAAAATGATGACTTGATTCTCAAGGACGAGTGACATCTCACAGACTTTTTAAATTACCCGGTAGAGCACCCTAAAGGAAGCTCCCTCAGAAAGAATCACTCCCAGATTATAAATTCTATAAATCCTGGCCAGAGAATCACATGCTATAAGCCAGTTTTCTATCACACAGCTACTTTAATTAAATTTATGTCCCCTCCTTATGTCTTAAAGCTAAATATTATCTAATTACCAAATCCTCCTGAATCTATTGTGGTGGATCTTATGAATGCATAACAACATGCTTGACTCTTTCCTACCGACTTTTCCCAGTCTCCTTCATAAAGATGATAAAATTGGTCCCTGGCATGTAGCTCAATGGTAACACACTTCCTTACCATGAAGGAAGCTCTGGGATTAGAAAATTTAAAAAATTATAAAATCACCTGAAAGACATGAAACTAATGACTTAAACCAGCTAAATATTCTATTCTTAATTCTAAATTCCAAATTCTAAATTCTAAATATTCTATTTGCTTCTGTAGCCCTTCGGATGTGTGTACCTGACTTCCTTGCTGGTTATTACCCTCTGTAGGTCTGCAGCAGTAATCCATATGGCTAAATACAGAATGTACAGAGAGAATGAATGAGATGAATACAAGATCCAAGATAGATAATAGAATCAAGAATTAGGCCACTGTGGGAAGAGAGCACAGCATGAATAGAAAAGCACATAACCTGAAGCAATACGATTTTTAAGGGCATAATAAATACTTTTGACTCATCAACATTCAGTTGTAGAATTGGATATTTCATGTCATATCACAGTCAATAGAGCCAGATGAGTTAGTGATTTCTCTAATTATTTTACATCAGAATCCACTTCATTAATCTATTTCTATTTGTGATTCTCAATAATCAACCAGTTCAAAAAAGAAGCCCTCTCTGCCCTCCCCTGCTTCATGGCCCTCTTTTTCTAGAGAATCATTAACTTTCCCCAGATTGTCATTACCTCACACTCAGCTTAATAATATAATTTTTAAATTGGTCTTTCTATCTTAGGTTGAATTGAAATTAAACCTAATATATATATATATGGAGTAGTGACCTTCTCACTTACATTCACATATATGCATGCAGCTCTTACAGTTTCTTTTTTGGAAGCCAAGAAAAGTTCAGTGCATGATTTGGCCTTGCATAGCTAGCAAATGTTAAAACAGAAATTCTAACCAAGGAAATCTCTTTGACAACATAATACTTTCTACATCACATTCAACCAATATATTATTCTGTTTTCAGATTTATCTTCTGCAAATGCTAATTTCAACCCATATAATGTTAGTGGCTCCCTTTGTCTGAAAATAAAATCCACGCTTCCTGTCTTTCGAGGATATCAATTTTCTGTCCTGAACCTACCTCCCATAATTGCCCCTGTATCTCAACACAAATCTCCACATCTGTCCCCACAGTGTCCTTTTCTCTTGCACACATCACACATGGTGTCTTCCACAAACATTTGTTTATAATGCTTAATTTCCATCTCTCCTTAAATCCATCCATTTCACAGGTCAAATGAAGACCACTTCCTTTCCTGCAAGACAACTTTTGCTTCCCCAATCACAAGTTAGCTGTAAGCAAATTCTTGTTTATATCATGCATTTGTAAAAAGTTGTGTTCTATCTTCCTAAATAAATTATTTGGAGTGAATAAGTTGTCATTTCCAAATTATTTCCAAAATGTTTATGAAAAAACTAACAACCATATCTTGAATTTCTTTGCTTTGCTTTGCTTTAGCAAACTGCACAGTGCTAATCATGTACTAATCACTCAATAAATCCCTATTAAATGAGTTAAATCTACTTTCGAGAATCTTGTGAAACAGAAATATATTTTCATAACAAACTTCAACTTCTTAGCTTTCACCTGGGACACTGATTCTCCACTACAATCTATGACAGCACATTTGCTTTGCTAAGAAAAACAACAATAACATTTTAATTAAACAATTTTAAAGCAAAACCATTGCTACTGGGTTTTTTGTTTTTGTTTTTGTTTTTTACAATTCCAAAGCAAACTAATATCTTAAACTGCCTTTCACACCTAGAAATATCTGGACATTAGAATTTCCGTTAAGAAGTCATATTCTAACCCTGAGAAATACCTTTAAAGAAGCATATATGCAATGTAAATTATACTTTAGAAGCTGTGAACAACCTTGTCTCATTTAATTTAATGTTAGAATTTATAGATATTAGTAACACGCAGGTTCATCACATGTGGTTAAATGAAGTGTCTCTAGTTTTCTATTAAACATGGGAACCCCAAACTTATTTAACACTGTATCACAACTGCCTGAATTTCAAATGGATATTAAACTTGTATAATTTCACCTTGCTTGGCTTTCCTGCAAACATAATCTGTCACAATTCTGTAAGTAATTATTGAGAATGTCATAAATCTTTAGGTCTTTTAGGAAATAATAGTGATTATTTATTCCCAGTCATGATTTGGGAAATAGGCTAATTCAACATGAATCAACCTCCTCCAAAAATTCAGTTAGAGATAAGTAACATAAGCTAACACAGCCCTAATGCTTGTCCTATTATGACTATCCTTACAATTTTCCAACTGGTTAAGTGGAACTAAAGTCATTAGAACACTTACAAAATACTTGTTACCTTTTTAATCATGTCAGGAGCTTACTTCAAGAAGTCCTAAGAGTCCATAGTGTCACTAGGAATCCTGCAGCATTGCTGAAAATTTAGAAATAACCCCAGAAATGCATAAAAGAAAATACCTTGAAAGTAGACAAAAATTGCTGAGCTGAAATTCTCTGAGAATTTGAATATTACAGCCCATATGATCAGAGAAACAGATATGAAATCATTTGCTTTTTTCATATTTGTTCATTATTTTCTTCCTATGTAACCAGTATCCTCATTAACTAACAAAGCTCATTTGCTGTCAGCTATGCTTTTATTCATTTCTCCTCTTCTCCCACTAATCTGCAATTGCTTTTTCTTTTTCTACCCAATGAAAATTCCAGTCATCCTGGTGAGTTGATGTAATATTCAAATGTACTAATAAATAAGAGATTCAAGGCACTTTAGAAAAGTTTAGAACTCATCAGAGGTGTAAGATACTCTTGTTACTCCTCCCTTAAATAGTAATCATCTTTTCTAATCTAGAAGAACAACAATTTTTTGTGTGCATTACAAGGATGAGATTATCCCGCGGAATCCAGAGAATTAGAGGGAAAAATGACTATATTAGAATAGCTGCTGACGTGCAGCAATAGTGACAGATGGTGAATTGAACACTCCCACAGATCAGAAAAAAATGTTTACTGTTATTAAACTGCAGTAACTCAACAGGCTGCCTAGCATGGCTGGAACCATCCAAGACCTTGTTACACTTTTCCTCCGTCCTACTCGATCTGACCTGCTTCTCCTGGATATTCTCCAAGGGCCTCTTTCGGTCTCCAGTCTCTTCAGAATTGCACACCTTTGTCTTCTCCAAGTGAACTCTTCCCTCCAAGCCACATTTCTGAGCTTATCTTGGATGAATAAATGCCCCCACCCAAGATATCTGATTTCTCTTGGGGAAGAAAGAAGCTCCTATAATGAACCAGTAACTTTTTCTAAAGAGACCTCAGGGTGGTTATGTGAAAGAGGTCACTGACTGACATAACAAGGGTAAGACTCACTGTGGAACTGCAAATGCATGCATCCTAGAAAATGCAGTGCACAAATCATAAGATATAGAGAATAAACTGAAATCACTCATCATCTGTTGCAAAACATTTATCAGGTTAATGTCACAGACAGATAATTACAGAAGAAGAAAAAATAATCTTCTTGGTAACTCCGTGTCTGAGGCCAGCTCCTCATATTTGCCTTACAGTACCATTTTTGACGGATGGTGTTCATCCAACCTGCAGGCTTCTGTTATAATGCTAGCGTCCAAAGATGACTTTCTGTTGTTTTTTCTCATAAATTCCAGGAAGAAGGAGGATGAAATGAGCACTCTGATATTCAGATATGAAATGTAAATCTGTAAGTTTCCAAAGATTTAAATTGACCAAGTGGTAAGAGGTGGTAAATGTCACAAAGTTGTACAAATGTTCATTTCTTTTCTCAGGTAGAATTTCTGGCCACTAAGTAAAGAGGTAAAGGGAATAGATTTAGCTGTTTTAAGACAACCATAGGAATATCTCAACCATATTATTTAAGAGCAGAGTTTTATTCAGGTGAAAATTAAATTTGATGAAAATTGAATACTAGAATCAAAGATTGCCACATTGCCTTCTTAACAAGCATGAGGTCCTCAGTTAAATTCCTTGTACCAAAAAAAAAATTTTTTTTAAGTGACTTAAAAAAAGAATTGAATATTTGTAATGGCTCATTTCCTCTATAGTTTTAATAAAAGAACACACTGTAATGATGTCCTGAGTTTTCTGCATATAAATAACATGAATATCATGCTTATTTTGTAAAAGAAAAATAATTCATTAAAACCCAATTTTTCTTTTCATTGAAAATAGATTTACCATACTTATGCGGACCTCATTCTGAAAGTTTGTGTCATTTATTCTGATTTCATAAATTTGCTCTTCTAGATAAGACCTTGAGATGTTAGTTTTTTTTTTTTTTTCTAGTTCTGTGTTTGCAATTTCAACAAATATCAGGAGGAGTTGTGAATCCTAAAAGCTCAGGCAAGTCAGAACAGGAGTAAGTATTTTTTTTTTTTTTTGTACCAGGGATTGAACTTATGACCACGCTTGCCAGGCAAGTGTTTAAACCGCTGAGCTGAATCCCCAGCCCTGTTTGAGTATCTTTAAATTCAGAGAGAACCAAGATATTTTTTAAGAACCAAAATTTTAAAAGTAATGTATGATCCTAAAAAAGATAGTCCTTTAAACAATGGCAAAACATTTCCTTGTTCCCTGCACTTACCCATATAAATAGAAATTCATGAAATAAGATAGAAGATATACACTATTTCTTGAATAAGATAGAAGATATACACTATTCTTGAATTTCTTCCAAATTCAGTTGTTGTTTGGCATTAAGTAAAACTTAGTTTCTTCCAATTTTGTCTTAAGGATAAATATTTACTTATACCACTCAGACTTTCTAATCAAAAACTACCTTTACTTCATAGCTGGTATAAATGCTATTGTGTAACTCTACAAGTCTAACAATAATTTTGCTACTCTACACCAAAATGTCCAATATTGTCATGTAGTTTCTCTCTGAACTTTTCCATTCTTGTGAAACTGAAAATCAAAGTTTCTATGTACATTTTTAAAAATCTATACAAAATTATCAAATTCATTTACCACCACAAGTATAACAAAATGTATTCTCTTTTAAATGATTAGATTCCTTTAAATAAACGTGATCGCAATAGCTTATATAAGTCACTCACTCAACAATGAACGATGAACGGCAAATGCATTCTACCCTACTAACTCAGAAGCAGAGAACCTGAGAACATCCAAAATGCACCCGCAAATGCCAAGGAATATCCAAATTTGTGTTGAGAAATACTGCTTTGCAGTTTAAATCATGACGTTAGATGATTCCTTGAGGACAAAACGATCCCAGATTCCATCACCAAAGACACTGAAGATCTATGGCACAGCCTGGCTCTCCATGATCAGGATTATCAAGAGCCTGATTTTCAGTCTTTTAAATTAAATAAGGATAGTACATACTGGAACAATCCAGACACAAAGAAATAAAATAGAAACAGTTTCTCAGAAGAGTCTCGTGACCTCACCTGGAAAGTCTCTGTTACAGTTTAAGACCTTGATTTCTCCTCTATTAAAATGTTAGCTTCTACCTGCGCTGGCCTCTGGTTCCTGGGGGTAAATATACTACTGGGGTTTAATCTCCAGCTTCCTGATCTCTATTCATCTGAATATTATTTGCCCAACAACTCACTAAATATTCAATCTTTTTAATTTCCTCTCTGTTTTTAAACATTTGAACGTATAAAATGCACTTAGAACAGCTGTTTTAATGTCTTCTCTCTGTTAATTGTAGCGTTTATTTCTTTTGGGTCAGCTCCAGTTGGCTCTTCCCTTCTTTATAGATCATGTTTCCATGCTCCTGGCATGGGTACTCAAAAGTGATTTATTTCCAGAGTCTGTGCATTTCCCCTTGTTAAGTGTTAGATACTTTTCTTTATTCTAGTAAATATTCTTTAACATCATCTGGAACATAGTTACATTACTTGGAAATAGTTTGATCATTTCAGATCTTGTTTTTAAATAAAAATCCCCAACGACCAAAGTGAGGAACTTCTGAGAACTCTGTATAGCACCTTGTGACTCAAACCATTCCATTTTTGGTCTGTGTTGATAAGCACTGTTCTCTAGTGCATGAACACGTCTCTATTTTTATGGCTACTTTCTTTGACCTTGGGTAATTCCCTCTTAGATATGCACACATCAGCTCTTCATCAAAACATGCAAGGGGCAACCTTTGGAAATCTCAACCAATCCTCTCCTCTCCTCTCTTTTCAAGTCAGGGAGCCCGCTATGCACTTTCTGGGTTTCCTTCCTTCACCAAGTCCGGGGCTTTCCCTTAAATAGTAATTTAGGATAATTCTAAGGTTCATCTCATTGTTTTCCTCTTAAGGTTTACTCTTCCATATTGTTGAATGCCCACTGTCTCAAAAACCACTGTTTTCTGTAATGTATCTATTTGCTTGGTTGTTTTATGATAGAGGGAAAAATTAGTCTCTGTTACTCTGTCTGGGCAAGATGTAGAAGCCCATTTTCTGGTCATTAAACAGTAAATAAATTAAATATAGATAGATAGATAGATAGATAGATAGATAGATAGATAGATCAAAGATAACACAAAATGAAAATCTCACAAATGGTGCTCTAACACCATACCAGTGACAGCACAAGCTAAGATATTGCACCAAAATAGAATTTAAAATAAAGTAGTGTTCAGGAAGTTATTTGGGATCCTCTAGGCACCAGGTTCCTCTCATTTTGCTTGCTTTGATTTTCTCAGTTTTCTCGTCCTAGCCACACTTCCAGCTAAAACTTTAGGATTCTTTTGTTAAACAGAGGATGAAAATTTGATACTAGTAACAATAAAGATTTTGAGCCATAAACATCAATAATGAGTTGTTACCTTATATTCTCTACTTATGTTATCTTTTTAAAATAGAAAAATGGTTTTCAACTTGTAGGAGAAAAAAAAAATCCTTGAAGAAGCTGGGCATGGCGGATCACCGGTAACCTGCTCGGGAATTACAGGCTGGTCTGGACAACTCAGCAAGACCCTATTTCAAAACAAAACAATCCCTCAAGCTTATAAGAATAACCATTGGGCTGGGGGTTTAGCTCAGTGGTGTAAGTGCCTCCTTGGCAAGTGTGAGGTCGTGAGTTCAATCCCTGGTACCAAAAAAAAAAAAAAAGTAACCAAAGTAACCAAGCTCAAAAATTTCTCATAATCTATGTTTATTCCTTTTCTCAGTCTAACATTAAGTTACTTTTTGACTCTGTAAAATTTTGTAAAAATTCATTTTGAAAGAAGGTAAATGCTTCAGGATGAACTTTCTATCTTTGCTGTGCCATGGTTGTTTTTTAAAGTGAGTATCTATAAAGAGTCAAGCTTCTGTTTTCTGTAGGTGCACTACTATATGAAAATCACTTGGTGAAATCCACAGAGCTGGCAACCTAATAATTAGCTTCTCCTGGTTTCACCAGTTCCTGGACAGAATGACTCAGACAGCTAAATTTATGCAAGACCACTCTTTCCCAATCAGCTTGATGAACTACATGAATATTTCAAATGCTACCAAGATCGATGTACATGGGCTTGCCAGTATGCATAAAAGAATAATTTTAAAGATGTCATCAGTAGGTGAAAAGAGAAATTGTGTGAATGGTCCCAATGCTTGACAGAATCTGGTTACCCTGTGAGGTATTTAAAGAGAGCCCTTTAATAATTGCTACACACAAGATTTTGTGTGCATTTCTCTGCCAACCATGTATTTTTAATACTGAAGGGTCCCCTCTATTCAGTAACATCAGCTTCTGCATCCAACAAAGAGCCGGTCCTTCTTATTTTCATTGAAAGCTTCAGAAGCTTGGAATCTCTTTCAACATCTTCAAGGTCTGCTTGATTCATAGCAGCTTAAGTCCACATTTTAACCATCTAACAACAAATAAATGAGGGAAGTAGTTCTCCCTTAAATATAATAGAGTTTAAAAGAAACATGTGTTTGCATATGTTTTCTTCTCCCTCAGATAAATGAATCATATTTTAGGGTATAGTTATGGCAAGATTCTCAGTGTACATCTTTTAAGGGTCTCATATTGATTCTGAATTCTATCTGGGGAACCATGTTTTAGAAGTGTCAGGGTCTCGAATTAATCTGGTCTCAATCAAAAAACACAAGTTTTCAAAAATTATTTTCTCAGAGTGATCTTTATTCCTTAGAACCAGGAAAAGACTCAAAGGAAAGTTACCGTCTCTCTGTAATGCAGACTGACAATGCACCAGGGGAATATCGTAGATACTCCTGGGCTATTAGAAGCTCGACTTCTCCTCCTGCAGGAAGCCATGCAGTCTAAACTAATCTTATATTTATTTGATGCACGTCTTGGAATAAACTTCATATGTAGTTGACTCACTTCAGGTATCAGAGAGAGAAGTGAAAATAGTTTGAAATTTGCAGCTGAAAAAATATTTTGTTCTGCTATAGTTTTAAAGTGCAGTCTTGAATGACTAATAAAGTTTAGCCACCTCTTTGATTTAGAGAATCTCAGCAGCAGTATAGAGAGACTGCTTGACTCAAACAGAATAAGTCTATTTGCCACTGAATTCATCCATTATTATTAGTTTAACAGCATCAAGATATGACATTTTATGTCATTTTAGACTAGTGAATAAGAGGAAACTATATGTCAGTTGAAAGTATAAGATCAAATTTTGGTGTCTGTACATTGTAAATGCCCAGAACACTCTGTATCTTCAATTTTATATATTTCTAGTGTAAAACCAGAATTACTTTTATCTGTCAGTGCAGGAAGGCAAAAGAATATGATTGAAGGCCAGTTTTCTGGCCTGAAACATATACACTACGTGTCTCTGGCTGAACACTGTCGGTGACTGGGTCTACACATCTATAAAATGAGGTCGGAAGAGCTGTCCCATAATTAAATACATACATATCAATGGAGTGTGGTTATGTGTCAGATACTGGAGGCATGGCAGCTCAGAAAACACACATGCCTTGGGTTCGTCAAACTTCAATTATACTCATCAATTATATCTTCAGAAGATTTCATAGCACTCAAATGTAGAAAACCCTCACAGGATGCTCTGTGCACAGTGATTACTGAAGTATTGACTGAGGTGTTCTGTTCTGTTCTGTTCTGCTTTTCTTTGTCCTGCGAGACAGGGTCTCACTGTGAAGTTCACACTCACCTTAAACTGTGTAACCCACACTGGCCTTGAATTACCTTCCTGCCTTAGCCTGTCTGGACTGTTTTAATGTCATGATTTTCACTTCTATTTCTATTTGGTGTTGATATGAGCATGATAATTATTATATTTTCTTTATTTAAAGAAAACTGCTTATGCAATATGATTTTCAGAAGTTTCAAGGAGGTTCATATACAATAAAATGACCACTCTCAATCACCTGATCATGTTAGATTTTAACAGTGCGCAAACCCAAGTTTTCCTGTGGGTTAGGACAACAATTTATCCTAAGAAAAAAGTAAGCTACATATGAGAAAGAATGTGTGTAGATTTTGGAGGCACCTGAAATTAATGCATTTAATGTTTACAGAGTGAAACACTGTAGGAGCCAGGATTTGGATAAAGTTATCCTTCACGAATGTTCTTCCATGAATAACCCAAAATATAAATTAAAAGCAAAATAAAAGATAGAAAACGGGAAGGAGGGAGATCAAATGGGAAGTGGAACAAGAGATGGAGAGAGGAAAGTAGGAAGGAAATGGAAAAGTGATAAAAAAAGAAAATTGGAGAAAATTATGGAAATAGAGCTTTTACAAATGGGAAGAACAACAGTTGAAGAGATCAGAGAAGGATGGGAGGAAGAAAGACTAAAAAAGAACTAAGATATTAGGTTTCCCACAATAAATGTAATTGTTAAGTACAGCAAACATATACTAATAAAAGCATTTATAAGGTTATGATTTGAATTTGAACTGTGAAGACATTTCAAGCATTTTTAAACTGCTATAGTTGAGAGACTGGGGTTGTAACTGTTTCCAAATATTGGGAATCTCACCAAGACTTTCATATGTACTCAAAAAAAGACTGTGACTTTGGAGTTATATTAAGATTAAAATCCAGTAAATTCACTTAGGTTGATTCTTTCTTTGTCATTTAGCCAAGTGCAAATAACTGTACACTATTGCTATTTCTGTTGTCATGAACTAGGACTTCTCTCAGTTATCTGAAATTCAGTTCATAAACTTGCAACACTAATACCAAGGCTTACATTTCAGATGTTCCATTTCTGCTGAGTGAAATGACTACAGGGAAGCTCTTTTCTCTTCCTACAGAACACAACAGAGAAATCAGCTTTATCCCAAGGGCCGAACATAGTCCAGTTCAAGTTTATTTGAGAAATTTCTTTGAAATAATTTTAGCTATCCACCCCAAGCTTTTTTGCCTACTTTACTGGCTGAACATTTCACTTTCTTTAAGCACACAGAAGGGATTTATAAGACAGAAACTGAATAGACAAGTATTTTTCCTCCAAGAAATTGCCTACCTTCCTTTAATTAAAGCTGATTCTCTTCTAAAGCAAGAATCATATTTTTGATTTTATATTTTCCTGCATCAAGGAAGGAGCTAATAATGTTTATCTTCCACAAGGGAAGCATAAACAGAAATAAACACAAGAAAAGTTTTAAATCTCAGCCTATGGGAGGAGTTTTGTAAAGTTTTTAAATGAGAAGGTCACTCAGGTCAAGGCTGCCTAGTCTTTTAAGTGGGGGAAATGTATTTAAATTATTCTTTTTAAGCGCTTCAACTCTACTAGTTTCATTTTTCAGAGAGGCTCTCTTATCATGCCACCTCTCAGTCAGCCATCTTGCAATCCTCTACTAGTTTTGAGAGATGTACACATCTCTAGCATCAGTAACTTTCCATGATTCTACATGATGAAAGGATTCCTCTGTTCAGTAAAGAGATGCATCAGAAATTCAAGAGAGAGGAAGTAGGAAAAGAAGATAAAGCCTTGGAAAAAACCACAAACCTTAAGGATTAGTGAGGTGGAAGCATTATGCCACAGTCCATTAATGGTTCCAGGACAGAAACTTCAGCTATGAGTGTGCAGATAAGCCAGCAACACCACCTCTGGGTATATAGCCAAGAAAAGAAAATCACTGCTTCAGGTGTTGACACTCCCTTGTTTACGGCAACATTATTCACAGTAACCAAGATATAAAAATAACCTAAGTCTGGCAGTGGATAAATAAAAGGTCTCCAAGCAGAACCGAATTCTGTTCACAACATCCTAGGGTTTTCCTAGCCTGCATAGCCAAATCTTTCTAAACTCTTCCTGTAAACCAGTTCCAAGGACCACTAAACCTTATGGTCAGTGATAGTTCCAGCAGTAACCCATGTTGGGTACCATTGTTCTGTATTAACCAGCTTTCCAATCACTGAACACAATTCCTGACACTTAACAACTCAAAGGAGGGAAAGTATAATTGGGCTCATAGTTTGGGGAGATAAATTCAGTTTATACTTGGTTAGATTTAAAAAAGTCATATCACAGCAGAATAGTGTGACAGAACAACTATCTTAGTTTGTAGCCATCAGGAAGCAGAGCAGGAAACAGGATCAGAGGAGAGTGGGCCAGAGATCATACACTGCACCCAAGGCCATGCCTCTATGACCCACTCCAACACACCGGCAAAGCGCTCTACTCATCCACTAAATATTGCTCAGGTAAATGTTTCTTGCAGATCACAATTAACAATCGCAACCCCTGAAAATCAGGCTGTAACACAGAAATACAAAACTCCTTGAGGACATTAGAGACTTTGAAGAAATAGAAAAGAACCAGAAAGAGAACAGGGGCATGCTTCCCAATTGGAAAGTGGTGTGTAGGAAGATAAGCATGGGTTTGTCAAGAAAAGAGCGGTCAGGGTGCAAGAAAGCACGAGCTAAGTGGGTAAATACAGAACCTCATATTCTAACTCCTCTACTACCTGTCTCCTTATCTCTACAAGGTAGACACAAAACATACTTCAGATAGTTGATTGAAAGATGCAACCTCTTACAAAACAGCACAGAAAATGCTTCATCGTTAGCTATTAGTTCATGTGAATTGCCTTGATTACTGTTATTTTTGTTAGGGGAGAAAGAATCACCCAACAGAGCTTCATGATCTAGCTCTGGCAAAAAGGCACGTTCCTATTCAGTCTCCCTGAAGCCAGTCTGTTATTCTCTCTAACCTCTAAATAAGTTACTGTAGCTTAAGTTTTATCTCAGAGCAGGGAATGTGGCTGTCTCCCTACTCTAAATGGGTTACTTCTCTCTTTTTTATCAACAAGGGAAGCTCTTCAGGGTATGTTATGTAAAGGAATCCTCCGGATGTCACCCAAGGATACAAAGCTTTGGACTCTTTGATTCAATTCATGAAATGCACTTAATGATCATTGAATGCCGTAACTCACTGCCACTTCAGATTGGCCCAGATATTGAAAACTTTGTATGTACTGTGTAATTTTCTTGCAGATGTAAATGTTTCTCTCCTTTTATTTGAAAAGAAAATAAGTGCAGACAATTATTGAAATGGGCAAAACTTAAACATCTAAACTTCAAAAGTTTACAGTAATGGGGTAGTATATTTATGCTATACATTCTAATCTTGTTAAAATGTAATTTCAAAACAAAGATAAGGTTTTTTACAACCTAGAAAATTGGAGTTTTATATTTTCTAAATATGGTGCATTAAAATGTTAACTTTTAAAATAAATTTGAAACAACAGCAGATTCACATGCTGCTTGACCTCTTGCATTCAAAATGGAAGTCAAAACAATAGACTGTAATCATCGCTGTATTCTGACATTTAATTAATTTTTTTCTTGTCTGTGCATTTAATACTATTTTTCTCCTAATCAGTACAATAAATATGTAACAGAAGTATCAAAGAACTTGTTGAAGCATCTCCCCTAAGGACTTGCAGTCTCTGTTATGCTATGTAAGTTATAAATCTATACAACAGTTAAGAAAATTATTTTGGAGAAAGAAACCCACACAGAACAGACTAGAATTTAAATTTGAAGAAGAAAATAAGCTTATTAATGTATCAAAAAAACAAACTAAGTCTGTGTACATTGAAAGGGGAAACAAAGAAAGGCTTTTCTCTCTGAAAATGCAGAGTTGTCAGTTACCGTCTGCTAAAGTCAAATTTTAATATAGTGCAAATAATGAAATTGATATTGAATGTGCAGTGATATGCTGTGGGTAGCAAAATATGATGGTTTTAAATGACTGATAAAGTTAAAGGGAAATATTACTTTAATTAATATTGAGATTCAGTGACTACTCAGAATAAAATATTATCCAATTCTTTGATAGTAACATTGGTAAGTGAGATACTGAATAAACATGTGAGCCCCTGGAAAACTCAGATGCGGTGAGAATGCCATTCACCTACAACAATATATCCAAGATACGTGAAAATTGTTTATGGGAAAAGAAAAGTCAGAGTGTAATTTGTTTTATGATAAAATTTTTGTTTGCTGTCTTTACTAACCTAACACTTAGGACAAAGACATATATACAATAGAACTTCAATCAATGTTTGTTATAACAAAGTTATGACTCATAAAAACTAATGATTGAGTTAGGAGGCACAAAATACATGAAATATCGTGAGAGTTAAACAATATCTTAACTTCTATGTTACATCTGGAAAAAACCAGATGACTAGATAACCAAAAAGTTCTTACATTCATTATCTACATAGCTATTTTTTATGAATTACCAAGTTCATCTCTTCTTCCAGAAAATATCTTGTTTCCATATTTAATGATATTTAACACTTTTGTCCTTTACCTTAAAGATATTGAAAGGTCAAAATTTCACCCACGTTCTAACCACCCGTACTGATGGGTATCTTGAGGGAGCAAGGGCATTGAAACCTCTAAATCTTCCACCTAATGCGGCCCTTTCCAACTTCGTAGCATTTGCTACAAAGCCTTTCTCAGCTAGTGCTTCGCATGACTTTCTGAGCCCAGTACTCTGCCCTCTTTGAAGAAACTACATAAATTCATAATTCCTTAGAAGCTTCTGTCTGTGCTAATTCCTTCATTCAGAATCCTTTTTCTTAATTATCCACAAGATTAAATTAAATGAACCCAATTATATTCCAATACTTGATTTCAAAGTCTCTTCCTGATTCAAGAGTACATGTGAGGGTGCACACACGCACACACACACACACACACACACACACGCTCACACACGCCATGCATCCCACACTCTCCACTCACATATACAAGCCCCACCAAGGCTGAGGCAATTGCCTCTCTAAGTTCTCTTCCTCTGCTCTCTTGTCCTATCATCTTTTGAGTAACTCCAGCATGTTTTATGTTTATAAATCACTAATTACCTCAGCCTCTCAAAGGAGTCACAAGAAGAAATCTTTCTTATGGGATATTGCATAAAAAAATGCCTACACTTTTCTCTGGTCATTAGTAGCTTCTCAGTAAAAACAGATGAAAAAATAGAATGAGATCATTCTGGAAATGAAGACATTCCAAAGCTTCAGATAAGAATGTTATCTTCTGGGCCCTAGATACTGCAGCTAGAACTTTTGTCTGCCTGTGTGCAGTTTTCATATTTTAAGTCAAATATTACCCACAACTTGCTACGTAATTTTATTCAAATGTAGAAGGGTACCAGTTTATCACATCCAGGTCCCTAATCCTAACCTTAACTCTAAAGGCAATTTCCCCCCTGTTCTCAGTGACCTAGCTAACAGCTGGCAAAAGACAATAGTCTTAAACAATAGAGACTGATTTACTTTGGATGAGCTGTTCTTAACATCTCCTTGGTGTTGCATAAATTTACAGGAATTTTAATAATTGAATGGAGTGGATAGTTTCTTAAAAAAAAATTTTTTTTTTTCAGCATAATAAATGTGGCCCAGAGCTAAATGAAGACATCTCTCGCTAGGCTGGGCATTGCTTTTCCAAACAGCTGGTTTCTGTTAATAGGCGCATCCCTTCCTGCCGAGCCAGCAAATTGATAATCCTCACCACGCGGGCTGCGCAGCGCCCCAGAGCACAGCATCACAGAGCGCACTCCCCTTGCTTTACACCGATTTTTTTCTTCAAAGCTGCACGTTAGGGAGAAGCACCATCTATTTGGTACTCCAGCTTGATGCTTTTAATTACAGAGTCTGATATTTATGGCAAGTAGAAGATAGAGTGAAAGGTGTCCAGTTGCCCATTAAAAACACGGGCACTCCCAACTCCTCGGCACATAAAAAGTCCTCTGAGCCTCTGCGCATTTCGAATTGCACAAGCATCTCCTGGGGCACGATTAGGAAATATTAAAACGCAGGCGATGGTCATGATATGCTTGGGATCTGATGGTGGAAATGCATTAGGAAGATTACTCTGTGGTCCTGTCACAATGCTATTGAAGGCTTACTAGGGGTCTTTGGTACTTTATTAGGAAATTGGGGGTGTGAGTTTTATTTTATTTTATTTTATTCTTCATTTTAGATAATGATTGCATTTATAATTTGATTGCAGTAAAGCAACCACTGAGCTCAATACTTAATTTACTAAGTAAACATAGTCTGTGGCAGTTCCAGTTTCTGGGTTGGTCCCCAATCTGCATTAATTGCTCCAGGAAAGAGTCTGCCTAATTTGAAATACATCCATTCAAAGTGTGTGGCTATTTGAGAAGAGAAGGGGAGGATTTGGGAAGAGGCTGTACCTTTTCCATACAGGAAGAGAAAACTCATTTAAATGAAGTTAAAAGTGAATATTTTAGGTAGCAAAATAAAAATGTTTTCAATCATTTAAAGAAAAACAAATGTACAATGTGATTTTTTAGGCCTATGGAAAAGTTTCTTTTAAAACATTCTTTGAGAAACCAGATAGAATGCTGGGAGTAGCTGTATCAGCAAGTGGGGGTACTACCAGAAAGGAATAGAAGGGGAGAACACAAGAGGGGTCAATCCCCAGAGAGGGCATCCTAAGGGCAGAAAAGTGTCAATGAGCAGAGCAAAGCTGAGGGAACAGACATAAGGGGGATACAACACAGTAGTAAATTGGAACCTAAACTACCTGTGGGTATCTCTGAATTACAATTTCTCTCTTAAACTACACAGAGAAATGTATTTGTTTGTTGGTTTGTTTATATGCTTATTTTGGAATAAAACAAATAGCATGTTCTTGATGTATTAGTCTTATGTGATTTGCCTGTCTTCAACTCCCTACACTAGGTAAAATCTTCGGAATGTCAAATTATTTGGTGTTAAGACTAATCTATGAAGGCAGTGATATACTCATTATTATTATTTGCACTGAATTATCAGTTTATGAACATAAAACCATGTTGATAGTAGCCTATATTTCCTCATATGTTTCATCTACTCTAAATGTTTTCATCCTAAGATTTTTTAAGCATATTTACACATTATATTTACTGGATCCAAAAAATCTACCTGAGCCTCATAGCTTATCTCCATGGACTCTGCATTGTGTCAGTTAGTAAGGAAATAGGAGAATAAAACTATTTATTTAATGAACATTTTAATGGTTCTCAGCTATCAGAACTGCTGAGCAATAAGAAAAGATAAGAGGAAAATTCTATGATAAGCATAGATTAGCAACATGACTACTATTATCTGTAATACAAACTATGGCATTTAAGTCAAATACTTTCTCTTTATCATTTTTAAATAAAATTAAGATTCATTAGGGTCTTAATGATTTGCTTTGATTGCCCTAGAAACCATTTGTTCTATCTAGGACCAAAACAATAAATTTACACTAAAATCGTTTTTTATGCAGGGTTAGATAAAAGGATACAGGTTTCAAAGCAAGCATCATAGGAGAAGTTATAATAAAATACTGAGTATACTTAATCTTAATTTATTATATTGTAATTTTATAGAAAACCTTTAACATACACAAATCAAAAAGCACAAGATAGAAAGATGTCAACATTTAAGAGAGGCACAAAACAGTGATCTAAATATTAAACATTTGCAAGTCATTGAAAGAAAGTAATTTAATTGTCAAGAACATTCAGTAAGGTAAGACTCTAAAAGAAACTCCATATTTCACAATATCCTACTTCAGTTTAGGGAGTAATTTCTTCAATGTAATTCTAGGTCTAAATGTTTTCACTTGCATTGAAGAGAGGATGGAAAGATTTGGGAAGAGGCTGTATCTTTTCCATACAGGAAGATAAAACTTATTTAAATGGAAGTTGAAAGTGAACATTTTAGGTAACAAAATAAAAAATATTTTCAATCATTTAAAGAAAAACAAATGTATAATATGATTTTGATTTGAAAAATTTGATAATTAAGGAAGAAACAGTTGCCACTTTGATAAAATTTTAAAATCTATAAATTTTTGGAAAACTTTTAAAAAATTGGCAAAACGTGGGCATCTAGCACTGAAGGTGTAGCTGAGTGGTACAGTGCTTGTCTGGTGTATATGAGACCCTAGGTTCACTTCTCAGCACCACACAAAAGAAAAAATTAGGTATTTTTTAAACAGTGACATAACGTCATTACAATTCTCAGCATTAAGAAAAAGATACTCTATAACACATGTACAAGTAAATTCAAAAGTTTAAATAAAACATAGTTTACAAATACTAGCACAAAAAATGAATAAAAAAACAGAACAAGCCAGTATCTATTAAAGGCACTGGATCTATAACTATAAAACTTCCATAAAGAAAACTCTAGGCCAAAGTGAATTCTACCTGTGTGTAGGAAGAAGAAATTCAATTCCTCCACAAATGCTTCCTAGAAGAACTAAGGAGAGAATGTTTTCCAACTTATTTAAAGATGCAACATAACATGCCAATGATAGAAATGGGAATATTAAGCAAAATAATGGCAAAACAAATCCAGCCATATAAAAATCACAGATAAGACTATAGTTGCATTTATTTCAGGAGTACAAGGCGCTTTTAGTTCTAAAAACTCTTTATGAGCATAAAGAACAAAAATATAGCCATGAAAGTGCTGCAGAAAAAAGTATTTCATAAATTTTAGCGTCCATTTATGTTGAGAAAAATGAAAGTACAATCTTAGCAAACTTCAAAAGGGTATATTTCCATCTATAGAAATGAATTCCATATCAATTATAAAAATATAGACAAATAGGTAGATAGGTACATACATACGTGAGTGTGGACATACAGATAGATGCAATTCTTTTGTGTATAATTCATATGTAATATGTATTACATATAATCTAATCATGTAATCTAAATGACAACATGATATAATCATTAATAAACAAACAGGCAAGTTCTTAGAATCACAAGCACTAAATATAATAAAATAGCTTATTTCATAAACCAAATTATGTTAGTAATTAATATTATGCCCACTAAAAGTTATAAAAATAATTATAGAGTAGGAGACAGTATTTACAACACCTAACCAGCAGAAGTTTATATCCAAGTGTAAATGCAAGTAAATTTTAAAAAATGATAAAAAAGGAAAACAGTTAAATGAGAGGTCCACAGAAGACTATGTCAGTTTGTTTGTAAAACTGTAAATTCTACTCAAAAATGCCTATACTTTTTATTCTTTTTTGTTGTCTACACCATGCACTTTAATTCTTTCTCTGCCAAGATTGTCAGAGTCCCCTGTGCAGTTCACCCTCTCCTTCTGATCTTCTCCAAGAGCACTTTTGGAGGAAAACAGAGCACTGAAGCCCTAATCCATAAATAATTCATGTTGCACAATTTCAGTCAGACCCTCGCTGGCTCCCAGTGCCTCCTCTCATCAACTCTCATGGATTTTAGGAAGAAAACCGAGGCCACATACACTCTCCCCTCTCATCCAGGAATCAATGTCTCTACGTTTATATAACGTCCAGACTCACAGAAAGAATAGGACTATTATTATAAACATACCTGTAGAACTAAATGGAACTACGGAGGTCGTTCTGTCCAAGCCCTTTCATTCCACACCTGACGAAGCTGAGGCAGAGAAACCCAGAGAGCCCAGCAAGTCTGTTCCCTTGTCTTTTGAATCCATTTTTTTGCAAATTAAAAAAAAAATTCCTGTTGTTTAATTTAATCTCTTCCTGTCTTTACAAGACATTTATCTATCCTAATTCATGTTCAGTGCAGTCATTTGACCTGGCAGTTTTGTCTATATGCCACTGTACCCACCCAAAATGCACAGAGCTCTAAGCGAACCAAAATCTGACTACTGGTTGCCTTAAATATAAGATTCGTTTCTCTTACGTCACGGTCTTTCATACTGTTGAAGCCTCTCATATGGTTCAACAGCTAAAGACTCCTCTGCAATTATTTATTCCCTTTCCTGTCATCAAAAGAGGTGGACGGCTTTAGTTTCCAGCATCACAAGTTCTCAGGGTAGGACAGATTAGTCATAGTTGCACCTTTTACCTGCAAACAGAAGTTCATTTTCCACTTGCGTGTCATTAGACAGACACCACAGGGCTCTCCTGCGTCGAGAAGGCCTGGGGTTACAACGAATCTTGCCTGATGGTTCATTTTTTAATAACACCGCTGCCCTTAACAAAACCAGGGTTTTGTCAGTAGACAAAATCAAACATGTAACAGGTTGACACCCAGCAATACTGAATGGCATCTCACCGCCTCAGCACAGAGTCCTCTCTTTTACCCCAGGCTACAAGGCGGGATCCTTGAATAACTGGCCTGGCGTGGTGATTCTGTGTCCTTTATTCTCTCGCCAACCCTCACTCGTCAATTTCACGAGCAGATCAAGCTCTCTCCTGGGGCTTTCTGTGTGTTGGCTCAGGCTGTAGCAGTCTCCCCTCTGCTCTTCCTGTGGCTCATTCCTGTCCCCATTCTGCTGAGAACTTCGGTTTTCAAGAAAGGAACAAGCGTCCCTTTGGAGACTCCTTCTCTGATCATTTCCTTTGAAGAATCTCTGTCACCATTCTCTTGGTCACTTAAGAATGACTTTTTTTCATAGCAAGAATCACAATTTGAAAATAACCTCATCTATTTTATTAGCATTTACTTTTGATCATTTCCTCTCATACATCACTATTATTACTGGCTTATGTTACTCACCAAGTCAACAGATATTTATTAAACAACTATATCCCAAGCATTATCCTAGGAGCAAATTGGTGCAACCACTACAGAAATCTGTATAGAGATTCCTCAAAAAATTAAAACTAGAAATTCCATATGACCCAGCTATTCTATTCCCCTTTTAGGTATCTTTGCAAAACAGGCAAAGTCAACACTGCAGAATTGCCTGCATAACCTTGTTTATAACAGCACAATATATAGCAGCTAAATCTTGGAAATAGCCCACTTGCTCATCAACAGATGAATGCATAAAGAAAATGTGGTATTTATATACAATGGAATTATACTCTGCTGGAAGGAAAGAAAAATCTGAGACATTTTCATGTAAATAAATGTACTTCAAGAGTATAATCCTAAGTGACACAAATCAAACAAACAAGTTTAAGTATCATATTGTTTCTCTTGTGTGAGAAACTCAAAGTATAAATGATGAGCAAAATAGAAGCCAGAACTAGGAAAAATTGGTTCAAATGGGAAGAGGAACAAGTGGGAGGGGAGAGAAAAAGGGGGATTTTTTTTTATTTAAAGAGAAAAAAACAGAAAAATGATAGACATATTACAGAAATTCAAAAAAGAGATAAACAGTAAGAAATCACTTGTTGATAAATTACATATTGTTCTTTTAGAAACAGTTGTTCAAGTTACAAAATTAAAGAACATAAGGTGGAAACTCAAGCAGTGAGACGGCAAACAGATCTGTTCAACAATCCAACAAGAACTTAGAAATATGGTTACCAATTCTACACACTTAAATATACATGCAGTTATATCTTTTATAGCACTTCATATTTCCTCTTTTTTACAATAGCAATTACACATTAAAAATTTTTATTTAAAGAGAAAAAAAAGCAAAACAGAAAAAAGGGTAGCAACAATACAGAATTCTAAAACAAAGAAAGAAAAAAAAGGAAAAAGAGAAAAAACCTACTAAGAAATCACTACTTTATAAATTACATATTGTCATCTTGGATGTAGTTGTTCAAGTTACAAAGTTAAAGGATACATAGTAGACATTCAAAGAGTGAGACTGCAAACAGTTCTACTCAAAGATCTAACAAAGATTCAGCAATATGGTCATCTATTTTACACACTCAAATATACATGCAGTTATATCCCTTAAAGCACTTTCTTTTCTTCTCTTTTTTACAATAGCAGTTACACATTTTGGTTTTATTACACTTATAGTTCTTATTTACTTTTTATACTAGAGACACAATATGATATTTATAGTTATGATTCTTATTTATTTCATTAATGAGGATAGTCTCAAGTTGTCTCCATTTGCCTATGAATGCCTCAAGATCATCCTTTTTATAGCTGAGTAATATTCCATTGTATAAAAATGCCACATCTTTTTCATCCACTCTGCAGTAGATGGGCATCTTGGTTGTTTACAGGATTTAGCTATCACAAATTGTACGGCTATGAACATGGGTGCACATATATCTCTGTGATATGAACTTTTCAGATCTTCTGGGAAAATACCCAGGACGGGAATAGTTGGATTGAATGGGGCTTCCAATCCTAGTCTTCTAAGAATTCTCCATATGAATTTCCATAGTGGTTGCACCAGTCTACATTCCCACCAACAGTGGAGAAGTGTTCCTTTTTCCCCACAGCCTCACCAACATTTGTTATCAGTTGATTTCTTCATGGCAGCTATTCTTTCTGGAGTGAGGTGAAATCTCAACGTTGTTTTTAAGTTGCATTTCTCAAATGACCAATGATGGTGAATATTTCTTCATGTATTTATTTGCCATTTGTATATCTTCCTCTGAGAACTGTGTGTTCATCTCAAATTCCCAGTTTTGGAGAGGGTCTTTGAATTTGGGGGCTTGATGTTTTTCAATTCTTTATATGTACTGGATATAAGTCCTTTGTCTGAGGGGTTGCTGGTTAAAATTCTTTCCCACTTTGTGGGTTTTCTTTTCACTCTGTTGGTGATTTCCTTTGAAGTGCAGAAACTTCAATAATATGAGATCCCAGCTGTTGATTCTTTGTAGTATTTCCCGTGCAGTTTGCATCTTGTTTGTGAATTCTCTGCCTACCCCTATGTCTCCAAGACTTCTACCTACCTTGTCTTCCAGTAGATTTAGTGTTTCTGTTTTAATATTTAGGTCTTTGATCCATTTAGTCTTTAGTTTTGTGCATGGTGATATGCATGGATCTAGTTTCAGCCTTCGGCATGTAGAAAGCCAATTTTTCCAACACCATTTATTAAAAATACTCCTTCTTCCAGTGGACATATTTAGTCCCTTTGTCAAATATCAGATGGCTGAGTGTCTTTGTAGTTGTGCTTGCATCTTCTAATCTGTTCCATTGATCCTCAGGTCTATTTCTTTGCCAGTACCATGCTAATTTTATCACTGTGGCTTTATAGTACTGTTTCAAGTCAGGAATTGAGATGCCTCCTGTCCTGCCTTTGTTGCCCAGAATTACCTTTGCTATTCTAGGTTTCTTCTGTTTCCAAATGAATTTTAGGAGTGTTTTCTCTAGATCTGTGA
The DNA here is from genome assembly GCA_004027455.1 of Hydrochoerus hydrochaeris. Classification (NCBI taxonomy): domain Eukaryota; kingdom Metazoa; phylum Chordata; class Mammalia; order Rodentia; family Hydrochaeridae; genus Hydrochoerus; species Hydrochoerus hydrochaeris. The sequence goes on along the minus strand of PVLA01006178.1, from coordinate 87,040 downwards.
GGTATGGCAATGGTATTTTGATTAGGATTGCGTTAAATCTGTATAACAGTTTGGTGAGTAAGGCCATTTTCACAATGTTGGTTCTTCCTAGCTAAGAGCAAGGAATATCCTTCCATTTTCTAATATCCTCTTCAATCTCCTTTTTCAGCATAGTATAATTTTCAGCATATAGGTCTTTTACATTTTTAGTTAGGTTGATTCCAAGGTATTTCATTTTTTAGATGTTATTGTAAAGGGTGATATTTCCATCGTTTCTCTCTCGGTGAGTTTTTTGTTTGTGTACAGGAATTCTATTGATTTTTGAGTATGGACTTTGTATCCAGCTATACTGTTGAACTTGTTTATTACCTCTAGCAGTCTTTTAATGGAGTTTTTTGGGTCTTTTATATAGAGTATCACTTCATCTGCAAATAGTGATAATTTAACTTCTTCTTTTCCTATCTTTATTCCTTTTATTTCTCTCTCTTGTCTGATTGCCCTGGCTAGTATTTCCAGAACTATATTGAAAAGGAGTGGTGATAGTGGACATCCTTGTTTTGTTCCTGATTTTAAAGTGAAAGCTTTTAGTTTTTGTCCATTTAGTATAATGTTGGCTGTTGGTTTGTCATAGATGGCCTTTATAAGGTTGAGGTAGACGCCGTGTATTCCGAGTTTCTGAAGGGTTTTTATCATGAACATGTGTTGGACTTTGTCAAAAGCTTTTTCTGCATTTATTAAGATGACCATGTGGTTTTTGTTTTTGGCTCTGTTGATGTGGTGTATTACATTTATTGATTTGCATATGTTAAAACCATCCTTGCATTCCTGGAATGAACCCTACTTGGTCATGATGTATAATCTGCTTTATGATTTGCTGCATTCTATTTGCCAGTATTTTATTGAGAATCTTTGCATCAATGTTCATTATTGAGATTGGCCTATAGTTCTCTCTTTTGGTTGCATCTTTCTCTGGTTTTGGTATCAGAGTAATACTTGCCTCCAGGAATGATTTAGGGAGGATTGCTTTCTTCTCAATTTCATTGAAGCATTTAAGAAGTATTGGCATCAAATCTTCTCTAAATTTCTTGTAGAATTCAGCTGTGAATCCATCAGGACCTGGGATTTTCTTTGTTGGTAAGATTTAATTACATTTTCAATTTCAATAGCTGATATTGTGTTGTTGAAAATTGCTATATCTTCTTGGTTGAGCTTTGGTAGTTCACATGTTTCTAGAAATCTGTCCATTTCCTCTGTTTCCCACTCTATGTGAGTAGAGATTTTCAAAGTAGATATTCATGATCTTTTGAATTTCCACTGGATCTATAGTAATTTCCCTCTTTTCAGTTAGTATTACATGAATTTGGGTTTTTTCTTTCTTTCACTTGGTAAGGTTAGCTAGGTGTTTTTCAATTTTGTTTATTCTCTCAAAAAAAAAACCCAGCTTTTTGATTCATTAATTCTTTGTATTTTTTTTTTTAGTTTCAATTGCATTGATTTCTACTCTAATCTTTACAATTTCCTCTCTTCTCTGAGTTTTGGGTTTAGCTTGCTCTTCTTTTTCTAGAAGCTTGAGATGGAGCATTAGGTTGTTTATTTGTGCTCATTCTGTTTTCTTGATATGAGAATTTATTGCTATATATTTTCCTGTTAAGACCACTTTCATTGCATCCCACAGATTACAGTATGTTGCTTCTGTGTTTTCATTGAATTGTAGGTATTGCTTTACTTCTTCTTTAATTTCATCTTTAGCCCACTTGTTATTCAAAAGGTGTTATTTAATTTCCATATATTTATGCAGGTTTTACAATTTCTTCTGCCATTAATTTCCAATTTCAGTGCACTATGGTCAGATATTATGCATGGTATGATTTCAATAACTTTGCATTTACTTAAGAATGTTTTATGGGATAATATATGGTCTATTTTGGAGAATGTCCCGCGTGCAGCTGAGAAGAATGTGTATTCTGATGTGGTTGGGTGGAACACTCTGTAAATGTCTACTAAGTCCAATTGCTCACAGGTATGATTCAGTTCTGTTATTTCTTTGCTGACTTTTTGTCTAGTTGATCTATCTCTTTGTGACAACGGGCTGTTAAGATCTCCTATTATAATTGTGTTCTTGTGTATTTTGTTTTTCATGTCCATTAGTATTTGTCTTATATAGTTGGGTGCTCCTGTATTTGGTGCATATATATTTATAATTGTTAGTTCTTCCTCTCGAATTTTTCCACTAACGAGTATGTAGTGACCTTCTCTATCTCTTTTAATCATTTTAGGTTTGAAGTTTAGGTTGTCTGCAAACAGAATAGTTACACCTGCTTTTTTCTGGGTTCCTGTTGCATGGAATACTGTTTTCCATCCTTTGACTTTTAATCTATGAGTTTCCTTTTGGGTCAGATGTGTTTCTTGTATACAGCATATTGTGGGATCCTGTTTCTTGATCCATTTTGTCAATCAATTTCTTTTTATAGGTGAATTGAGGCCATTTATATTTATGGATATCACTGATATGTACTGGCTCAGTTTTGCCATGTTATGTTCCAGTTGTTTCCTTTCTGCTTTTCCCCCTTGTTTAATTGCTTGTCCTACCTGGTGGTTTCTTTCTGTTATTTTGGGGATTGTGGTCGTTTTTATCTCTGTATAGTATGTCTTTCAGCACTCTTGCTAGGGTTGTTTTGGTGGATGTGAATTTCTTCAGTTGTTCTTTGTCATGGAAGTATCTTGTTTCTCCATTAAATTTGAATGAAAGTTTTGCTGGGTACATCAGTCTGGGGTGAAGGTTGTTTTCTTTCAGGGCTTGAAATACCTCACTCCAAGATCTTCTTGACTTGAGAGTTTGTGCTGAAAAGTCTGCTGTGATTCTAATGGGCTTTCCTTGATAGGTAAGTTGTGTCTTTTCTCTGACAGCTTTTAGTATTCTCTTTTTATGCTGTATGTCTGAGATCTTAATTATTATGTGTCTGGGTGTGGATTTATGTTGATTGTGACTATTTGTTGTTCTATATGCCTCACTTATCTACATATCAGATTCTTTCCCCATGTTTGGAAATTTTCTGCTATTAATTTCTGGTAAATACGTGTACCATTTGCCTAGACTCTTGTATATTCACTAATGCCATTAATCTTATATTGTTGCTTTTGGCATCATCATGAAGCTTCTGGATTGTCATTTCATTCTGCCTTGTTATTTTTAAAAGTTCTATCCTTTCCTCATCACTAAATGTGATCCTGTCCTCAAGGTCCGAAATCCTATCCTCAGCTTCCTTTAGGCAGTTTTGCATGCTTTCAATAGAATTTTTTGTTTCTTGGATGTCTCTTTGAGTTTGTTTCATGAATTCTGCTTGTTTTCTATATTGTTCATTCAAGGTTTCAATCAGTTTCCCATGCTCATGTACTTTTTTGTCTATTTCTTCTTTAGCTGCATTCAACAACTCCTTTACTGAGGTTATTATTTCTATCTTTACATGGGAGACTACTTCTAATTTGATTTCCTCTATAGCCTGATGGAGTTGTTTTTTGTTTTTTTTTTTATTTCACTCACTCTTTTCAGAGACTTCTGGTGTGTTACTTTTGGGGTCCTCTATTTCAATGTCTCCTGTACTTGCTTCTGGTGGACTAGATGTTTGACACTGCATTTTGCTTTTTTGTCTTGTCATTTTCACTCTGCCTGATGTTTTCTGTGTGTAGGAGGGGGTCACCCACACTCTTTTCAGACTCACCAAAGTCTTACAGTTAGTTGAAGGGGGTTTTACTACTGGCCCTATTTATCCCCTGTACACCTCTATTTTAGGGGCATACTCAACACACTGACACAGTTAATCCACTGTAGTCCAAAGTTCACCACCTGGGAGTGAAGCTCCAAGTTTTTTCACACTGACTGGAGCCTGCTGAGGTCTTCTGATGTTTCAGGTGGGAGGGAAGGCCCAACAGAAGCAGTCTAGGGCAATTTCCCTCCTGGGGCAGGCTTCTGCGATGTTCCCATTGGCAGGGCAGGCCCACAGGGGAGGTGCCAGGCAGTTTACACCTGACACGGGCTTCTGCTGGGAAAGGGATTTAAAGAAAGAAAAACTGGAAATAGAGACTTTGCAAACAAGAAGGGGAAAGAAGTTTGGAGGGAGAGGAGAGAAGAGGAAATTAACAAAAAAAAATTCAGATGTGTTATGTACAGGTACAAACACCCTGGGATGACTGTGTTGATTAGGAACTGGCAACCTGTACTAATAAAAAAATACAAATTTATTTGCACTGGAATTGTTGGAAGATCTTCTGGGACAACACCTTTTATTTATAAGATGATAAAACGTGCATCTTCCCTAAATTTATAGAAAATATGTTCAGTCAGGGTATACACTAATACCATCACACAAAAAAAGTGTATGGTTAATGTACTTTCATTTCTCTTTACCTGTCCTTGATGAAATTAATTTTCTTGTAAAAATATCTCCTGTTTAACTTTATATGAACACCTATTGTGTGCTTCATTTTGTGTTGACATAACCAGTAATATTGTTTCTTCATCACTGGGTCCATTGCCAAGATTGTCCATAATCACATATGAACTGACTGTCAGTAAAACTAGAAGTAGTTTTACAAAATGAGCATTTATCACAGAAACTCTCTGTTACAGAAATTCCCTTTCCTGAAAGTTTAGACTGTACCATATCTAAACAATGTATATATAACAGAGAAATTGTACAGAAGGTATGATTATATCATAAATGATTCAGTCATTTATGCCTGGAGGAGTCTTTTTTCTTAAAGAGGGAGGGAGAGAGAGAGAAAGAGAGAGAAGGAAGGAGAGAGAGAAAGAGAGAGAGAGAGAGAGAAGGAGGAGGAGAAGGAGAAGGAGGAAGAGGAGGAGGAGGAGGAGGAGGAGGAAGAGGTGTTTAAAATGACCAAAAATACCATACCAAGTTCACTGAGATTTATAATTTGCAGAAAATTTTGTTGATAATCCAATCTGTAATACCTACCACATACACTTAATTTTAAGTGGAAATTTGATTTATTTTCTCTGATACAAATATATGCCTGATAAGATACTGCTTTTTGAGGGAAAAAAAATGTGCTTTTCCCTGAAAATATATTAAGATCTTCCACATTAAAGATGAAGGCATATACATGGGCCAATTTCCTTGTCCATAACGGGAAAAAAAATTTCTTCATTTTTTTCTCCTACACATATGTAGCTTTTCAAGGATATATAGATATAGATATAATCTATAGATATAGATATAGAAATATAATCTATTGAAGGATATATGTATAAACAGGAATTTTCCCTGTACATGTTTAATTCTGTGGTTATCACTCTCTTCCATCTTTGGATGCTGCTTATTTTCCTAGTGACATGCTTCACTGACTGCACATATGTTTGATGCTCTTCCGCTCTCTGGGTGGGGATGCTGCCTTGTTCATTTAATCTAAACTCAGGCTGGCAGAGTGCCCAGGTAACTGAGGCACATCTACCATGTGGAGCCAGAGAGACTCTTCTCAGGGCATTACTGAAGCTAAACATTAGAAGCCTTTGGTATAAAGTAAAAATTTTGTTCTGCCAGACATGGTTTCACACCACTCTGGGAAGAAAAGCGAATACACAAGTATTTGCACAATAGCATTAGCTCCTGCTCGGTCCTTTCCATCTGTATGTAGGCAAAGCAGAGTCATGGTCCAGGGCACTCTGAACACTGCAAGTGTGACTTCATTATGGACACAGAAAAGGGAATTTTTCTTTTAATGTAAAAAGGATTGCAGGTATAAGCCCTACAAAACAAAAGAATGAAAGCATTATGGAACTTCAGAACAAGACAATAAGAAATCAACAATGGCTACCACAATGCATCTTGTTTTCTTCAAAATAGCTGTCCCTACCTTCACACATTATGAAAATGAACTATAGAGAACAGACTAAAACCTATTAAAATTTACTGCATTTATATATAAGAAGTAAATCAATCTAAAAGTTTTGCAGGATGTTTTCTTCATTTCAGAAATATTCGTCACTTCTTGGCCGCATCTCTGGATGTATATAAGAGGCGGTATATGGGAAAAAGTTTCAAAAGTGCTGAATATTTCTTCTTAAGAATTAAAAAACAGTATGATATATCAGGATATGTCCTATCCACTGAATATAATCAACATCAAATGGTAGTTTTTTTACCTACTGATAATACTTCTCTAAAATGAAATTCATCTGTTATCTAACAATCTTTCATACAAACAATTTTTATTTTATTTACTTGATTTTTGTATTTTAAAGAAAATAAAACAAAACAAAGCAAAACAGAACAAAGCAGTTCAGAATAGACCAACGCAAGCAACACGAGACTTCAAAATAAGACAATAGGAAATCAACAATGATTACCAAAATGTCTCTCTTTTTCTTCAAAATAGCTTTCCATACCATCACAAACAATAAAATCAAGCAAAACAGAACAAAACCAATTAAAACAAAAGAGTGAAAGCATTATGGAACTTCAAAACAAGACAAGAAACAACAATGGCTACCACACGCCTCTTGTTTTCTTCAAAATAGCTGTCCATACCTTCACACATTATGAAGTTGAACTATAGAGAACAGACTAAAACCAATCAAAACAAAAGAATGAAAGCATTACAGGACTTCAAAACAAGATAAGAGGAAATCAACAATAGTTTCCAAAATCCTCTTATTATGTACAAAATAGCTGCGCATGCCATCATACACAGTAAAATGTAATAAAACAAAACCAAATCTAAGAAAATTATGAAAATAATACAAGAGTTCAAGATGCTACAATAAGAAATTAATAACGGTCACCACCTTCCCCTCCTGTTTCCTCCCCTATCACTTCCATAATATCTATTGTGCTTTTTTGGATCCCACTAACTTCTTCAGTTTTTTTTATGCTAGGGAGATAACTCAGTGTTCACCCATATGCGTCCAAACTATTTCACCCAAGAGCATGATCTCCAGTTTTATCCATTTACCTACAAGAGCCTCGAGATTATCCTACTTTATAGCTGGGGAGCTTTCCGCTGCATGAAAATACCATATCTTATTCACTCTGTGATTGATGGGCAAGTTATTCTTACTTTCTTCTGTCCTGTCACATGGAACAAGTGGTTTCTCTCCTTTGATTTTCAGTCTACGGATTTCCTTTCAAGTTAAATGTGTTTCTTGTTCACAGCATATTGATAGATCTTGATTCTTGATTCACCCTCCCTGTGTTTCTTTCATTGGTGAATTGAGGCCATCTGCATTAACAGTTACAGCCAGTATGCATTGGTTCATCTCCACCACGCGATCCTCCTGCTGTTGGTCCTCCACTTTTCCCACTCATTCAATTGCCTGTCTTGTTCTGCGATCCTCCTCTGTTGTTTTTCCTGGAACCACAGTCATCTTTCTCTCTCTCTAGAATATCCTTTAGCACTCTGTAGGGTTGGTTTCATAGTCATGAATTCCTTCACTTGTTCTTTATTATGGAAGCTGTTTTGTTTTGTTTTGTTTTTGTGCCTGGGGTTGAACGCACAACCTCATGCTTGCCAGACAGGTGCTTATGCCACTGAGCTAAATCCCTCACCCCCTCTATCAACTTTGAAAGACAGTTTTGTAGGGTACATCAATCTGCATTGGAAGTTGTTTTCTTTCAGGATTTGAAACACTTCACTCCAAACTTTTCTTGACTTGATGTTTTGTGTTGATAAGTCTGCTGTGATTCTCTTTGGTTTTCCTTTATAGGTGATCTGTCTCTTCTCTCTAACAGCTTTTAATATCCTGTTCTTGTGCTGAATTTCTGGGATCTTGATTATTGTATTTCTGGGTATAAATTTACTTTGCTTATAGCTAGCTGGAGTTCTACATGCCTGCCTTACCTCTGCCAGGTCCTTTACCCATGTTTAGGAAGTTTCCTGCTATTACTTCTGTAAATAGTCTTTTTATTTCATTTGTGTTGATTCCTCCTTCTTCACTGATGCCTATCACTCTTCAATTATTTGTCTTGGTGTTGTCTTGTAGGCACTAAATTCTCATTTCCTGCTTCCTTGTTATTTTTAAGAGAGCTTTCCTTTCATGATCACTATCTGTAATCATGTCTTTAAGATCTCAAAATTTATCTTCAGTGTCTTTCAAGTTTTACCAGGTTATGATTGTTTTTTTAATTTCCTGGATATCTGTTTGAATCTCTTTCATGCACTGCAGTTCCTTCCTATATTGTTCATTCAGGGTTTTCTTCATTTCCCTATGCTCCTCTTTTTTATCTATATAGATTTGCTTCTTTAGATAGGCTCAGTAATTTTTTTCATTATGCTTGTGATTTCTTCTTTCACCTGGGACATTATTTCTACTTTGACTGCTTGTAGAAGCAACTTCTCATGAAGTTGTTTCTATACTTCAGTTGCTATCTTCTGAGAGATCGCATGTGTGTGAGCCCCATTTCTTCCATGACTGTATCTTCCAGGCTTGTTCCATGTGGACTGGAGGTCTGAGATTGCCTTTTGCTCCTTCATCTTGACATTCTCATGTGTTCCTCCCAACAAGCCAGTTGTGAGGTCCCAGGCACTTCCCACGTTGGTTTCCCCTCCGCCGTGTAGGGAGATGTGCTAAGCACCTAGGTTGCTCCGCCCCTAGGTTCCCATTGAGGTAGCAGGTGTGGAGTGGTCTTCTCCAGATTCATACAGCTACACTGGGGCTTCTCTGATGGCCAGAGGTGAGTGGTGGTGAGGCTGTTTCTTCTCACATCCTGTGTGTCTATACGAGGATCGCCTAATGGAGCAAGACACACAAGGGTGTGTTTTTCTGATTCTCCTGGTGAGTTCTGGCTGCCCAAAGGAAGCAAGGGTCTCCAGTGGTGGTCTATGGGTGCACAGGGCTTAACTGGCTGTGTCTCCCTGCCAGTGCTGGCTGCCTACAGGAAGCAGCCTTCTGATGGCAGTGGCTGGCAAGAAGTGGATCTCATGCAAGCAATTTTAGTATTTAGTTCTACAGCTTTTAAATCAGAAAACTTTATAACATGTAATTTCATTTTTCATGTCTGGGACACAGTCACAAGAAACTTTGTATTTTACAAGGAAAGTATTTTACAAACTGAGAAGTCTGTCATATCTATGGAACAACTGGTATATACCTAAAAGTATCTACAGTGCTATTGTAATCAGAGGTTGTGAGGAGAACAATTACACTCAGGACACAGAATTTATATTATTTTATGGTAGTTACCCAGAGTTAAACACAAAAAGTTCAGGAAACCTGTGCACAACACTACAGACCCAGAATATTCAGACAAGGGCCTGGATCCCACAGCAACGTACTGCATGAGTCCAGATGAAGACCTAGAGCCCATGATAGTGCCTCCCACAAGTTGAACTGGAGGTCCAGAGCCCATGACAAGGACTCACACCAGTCTGTTTTATTGATCTGCTCTGGGAAGGCCCAAAGGTCAGCACTAGAAGCTAGAAAGTCTATGCCAATGAGGTGAAGGAGCTGTGCTGGTAGGTTGAGGGTTCTACACTGGAATTAAAAAGTCACACTCACAACAAAGGCCAGGGCTGTCCTGAAAAGCACCACAGCCATCCTCAGCAACATGGAGGTCCTGAGCTCCTCCGACGATAAGAACAGTCGAGTACGTGCCAGAAAACCAGCATGACGAGCTTCTCCTGGAAATTAAACAGCACACATCTTCCCCTCTGCAGCCAGAAAGTGATGCTTAATGTAAGGACCAGAGCTCCCCCAAAGTGAAGCACAGCCAGTCTCACTGACAAGGTCCTGAGCTCCTCTCATGATTACAGTCAAACTCACACGGGGAAGCTAGTCACGACGAGCTCCTCCAGGAGAACCAATGGCTCAAATAGCAACACCTAGAGAAACTCACAGCGCCTCACTCTTCTTCTCCACGTCTCTGTTTATGCTGACAGCTTTCCTCAGCTGGGCCACCTATGCGCAGCACCATGCTGATTTAATTCAGCTGGTGTTAAGTTGACACCAGCTTTTAATCCATAACAAGGGCTACGAAAACTAAATCAAAGTAAGAGTATGGTAAAGGAAACTGCTGTTGAGATCAACCGATGTTCTTTAGTATGACTTGGTAAGATCGTGGAAACACGAATTCTGTTTTATATGAAGCCCCGTGCAGATAAAAACCACTGCAGTTGAGAAGTAGCTTATCCAATGTTCACAGGAGGGGGTGATGTGGCGGGTGTATGAGAAGGAAGACTATATGCAGTGCTAGGAACCTCCTGTGATCCGTTTCTCTTCTTGATTTCACCTTTAAATCCTAGAAAAAAAAAACAAAGTAAACCAAAAGGAAGTTTACAAGGGAACCAACATTTAAGGACTCAACCTATATGGGAATAAATTCATTGAACTTAAATGAACTTACCCCAAAACAGGACAGGATCGTGGAGCATTAGCTGTCCCCTCTGCTATTTTTCAAAAGAAACCACTATCATTCTTGCAAGTGGAATCAGGGAAAGCTCCTGTGAGCACAGGACAAAAGGGGAGCTATCAAAAAGTGTAGATAAAAGAGCTCAGTTTAAAAAGAGAATGCCCCATAAATTGCACAGATGAATTCAAACAAATATCCAACCACTTCCTGAACTATTCATGTATGGGACACACTTACACCAGAATAAGACCACAGTCTACCTGTGATTTTAACCCACACACAGGATGAGAGACAAGATTTGGCTGTGTCCCTTGCCTACCAGAACAAAAATATGAACATTATCCAGAGGACTGGAGATAAACCCATAGCCTACACAAGAGAATATTAAAAATACTGTAAAATACAAAATTACTCAACGTATAAAAGGAGGGAAACGTAAGTGATTCCCACAGAAACAAGCCCAAAATGAGCACATTGGTAAATTATCTAACAAAAACCATTAAAGCAGCTATTACAAATATATACCCTGAAATAAGGTAAAACACTTAATCTGAAGGAAAAAAGGAATTACAGGGGCTCAGTGGCTTGGTGCCCACCTGGCAAACATGAGGTCATGAGTTCAATTCCAGGTACAAAAAAAAAGAGAGAGGGAGAGAGAAAAGAGTAATTACCACTATAAAAGTAGAACACATAAAAAGGAACTAAGTAGAAAATTTAGAATGTAAGAATAAAATCTGAAGTTGGGCATAGTGGCTCATGCCTGTAATCTCAGCACTCGGGAGGCTGAGGCAAGAGGATCCTTGTGAGTTCAAGACCAGTTGAGCTACAAAGTGAGCTCAAGGCCAGCCTGAACTATACAGTGAGACCCTGTCTCAAAGACAAAAAATAAAATAAAATAAAATAAAATCTGAAATCAAGAACTCATTAAGTACATTCAAAAAAATCCCTATCAAAATTCTACAGGAATTTTTAACAGAAATAAAAACATGTTCTTGAAATTTAAAAGGAATCACAGATGTTCCCAAATAGCAAAGTAATCTTAAGAAGGACAAAAGTTAGAGGCAGAAAAATAGTACAAAGAAGAAAAGAAAAAAGAGAAAGCAGAGGAGATAAATGAAATAAATAAAATGATATACCTACCATAACATTTTTATTAAATGTTATTGGTCTAAATACTTCACTCTTTAAAGGTAAAAATGGAGAGAAAATATTAAAAATAACCAACTACATACTACCTGTAAGGGACATATTTTATATAATATGCAAATGAGTTCAAAGTAAATAGTACTATATATAACATAATTAGATATAACTGCGTGTAAGAAAACTAGAGTAACTGTTGTAACATTAAATGCAGTAGACTTCAACACAAAGTTCAACACCAATGATAAAGAAAAACAGTAATCATAAAAGGTGCAATTATTAGAAACTTGTGATAATTATAATTGTGTGTTTCTAAGAACTCTAAATTATACAAAGGAAAATATGAAAGAGTTCTAAAGAGAAATAGAAATTTTTATAGACACAATGAAATATTAATATCATTCTCTCAGCAATTAACAAGAAAACTAGATGAAACACAGCAAAGATTAGATCTCAACAATGCCATTAACTACCTAGAACTGAGTTTATGGAACACTGTGTCCAAAACCTGAAGAACATACATTCTTCTCCAGTTCCTATGATACATTTATCAAGAGAGACGAACAAAATAATCTGCAAGAAAACTTGAGATCCACATAGGTTTTAGCCACTAACCCTATCAAACATTGAAATAAAAGATTGATACAAACATTTTTTATGTTTAAGAAAGATTAAAGAAAATGATTTTAATACCATTGCCAAAGACATTATCAAAAATAGACATGAATATTGCTCATAAATATAGATGCAGAAAACCTTTTAAAGTGTTACAAGGCAGATCCAGTATTCCACCTAGTAAATAGGAACTTATGACTAGGTTGAATTTACCAGAGAACGTAAAGTTGATGAGGTATTCAAAAAGCTACAACTGCAACTCACCATACTAATAGAATGAAGAAAAAATGCATATAGATTTTTCAATAGATGAATTCCAGAAGCAGTTATGATAAAAGAAAATGAACACTCAGCAAATTAGGAACAGCACAAATCTACCCCAAAATGACAGCCAATAGATAATATATGTAATGATAGACACCTAAATCATGTATCTCTAAAATGGGGAACAAGGCAAAGATATTCAGATGTGCAACTTCTATTTAACATAGTACTGAACATTCTGGCTTATGTTGTTAGGCAATTTAAAAGACATAAAAATAAGAAAAAAGAAATAAAACCATTGCTATTTGACATAATATAGTTGTAACAAAAATGCCAGAGAAACTACAAAGCTACTACAAGTACTAACAAGCAAATTTAGCAAAAATTAGTTGTTTTCTTATACTTTAGTAGCAAAAAACTGGAAAATTGGATTTTAAAATTATATTGCAGTGACATCACAAAATATTACTTAGGAATAAATCTAATGAAATATTTTCAAGAGTTTTGCACTTAAAACTACAAAGAGTGCTGACAAAGACAGATTTAGATAAATAGAAATCTGTTATGATGCCCAGAGGTTGGGAAACTCAGTATCATTAAGGCAGCCTTCTCTCTAGTTTGGTTTATAAGTATGGGGAAATGCCAATCAAAACAGCAAGACTTTTCCCCCAAATTGACAAGTTAGTCTCCTGGAGACACACATCTTTGGGAAGCAAGGGAAATATTTATTACCCTGATTGTGGTAATGAGTATCACAGAGGTAAATATATGTCAAAATTTATGAGCTGTGTACTTGAAAATATGTGGAGTGCATTGTAAGTTAATTTTCTTTCAGTTCATATCATAAAATAGAGAGGAAAGAGGAAACTTTGACCATCTCAATGTCTATCTAACTAAAAAAAACTTAGACAAAATAAGCAAATTCCTAGAAAATTACAAAATATAAATACTGATCATAAAAAATGTGTAGTTTGAGATCATTTGTTTTTGAAAATCTTATCCCAAAGAAAACATCAGAGGCTAGATGGATTCTGCATATGAGTTTGATCAAATCTTAGGGACAAAGATCATTCACTCCTTATTTATTATCAAAATACCCATAGAAGAAAACACCATTAACCACATAAACAGTATTTTTTAAAACCCTACAGCAAGTATTATTTTTAGTGGGAAACATTCGAAGAACTAAACAGTGACCCAGTCAGTATCTTTGTAGGAATTAGAAAAATGTATCTCTCTTGAAGATATATTTATTTATAATATTGAATAAAGACATAATATATTCAATAATAGCTACCAGAAGAGTTATAAAGTCACCATACAAATGATCAAATTATTGAAAATGATACATTAGAAATTTAATTCAAAAAGTTAGACTTTTAAAGTCATTTATACATTCTTATTTAATGCACACTTTTGCCTTAAAATTCTTTTTGACAGTTTCACATAAAATTGTTTCACATAAAAATATATTGTTTCACATAATATATTGTTTCACATAAAAATAGCCACTAACTTGACAATTTTGTGTTTGTGTGTGTATGTGTATGTGTATGTATGTATTGGGTTTAGTTACTTTTTACTCATTGCTAAGACAAAATACCTGATGCCCCAAGTTAGGGAAGGAAAGGTTTATTTCTTACAATTCTTGGAGGTTTCAGTCCATACTCGGTTGGCCAAGGCAGCCTGTCATGGCAGGGCAGACATTCATGAACAAAACCACAAGGCAGGAACCTGCAAGAGAAAGCGACCCATTCTTCCGCCATCACACTATATGCCGGCTCCACCCCTGGGCGGGCTTAGCACTCACACCACCAATCTGAGCTCTGGACAGCGAACCAATCACAAACCCTAGATTTGGTCATCCATATCTGCATAAGGTTTGGGGGCCACTGACATAAATCATGACAGTATCAACAATGAGAATTTCATGTGAGAATGCTCCTGACATAAGAAACTAGATGGCCTAAGGCAAAACAAGTGTCAATTACAGTGAGAAACTTACAAGATATTTCCCAGGTTTTAGTAGGCTTATGAAATGTATTCTGTATGTCATCCTGTTTATCATTTGTCCATTGTATTTAATTCAATGGTCACATTATTGTAAGTATATATCTTTTCTTTTGCTCATCTATGCTGTTAATTTAGTCAATCGAAATGTAATTATTAGTACCCTACTGTGTACCAGGTACTATACAAGCCATTAGGATATATAGTAGATAAAATAGACAAAAATCTCTGTCCTCCTGGAGCTTATATTTCAGAGAAAAACATAGTTTGGGGATTCTGTGCTGTTATTTAGAAATCTCACTGAGTTTGAATAATAGTGCCAACCCAGAAACAGAAATCAATGATGGTCAAATTCAAGCATATAACATGTCAGGAATTGTCAATAGAGCACTAAGAGAAATATGAGTAATTACTGTGACCCATTACCCAGGAGTTTGAGCGTGCAGAATTCCACAGGAAAAGTTTGTCTAGTTAAGAGAAAACAACCTCCACGTGTAAGGACAAAAGCTGTTATATTTACTGCATTGTACCATGAATCTAACACAGTTAGTTAAGTATAATGTTAAACGCTGGATAAAGCGATCCCTAAATATGTCAAGAGGCAACATAAAATGGGCTCACTGAGCCCTCGAAAATCTTTTCTAAAAAAAGACAGCAGATTACTATGAACCTTCTACTGGGCTAGTACTTTATATTCATAAAGTGGATGCCTCCTGAAATGATCATTTAATTAACAAATATAGAGTGTTCTAAGAAGAAATGATCCTTCCCTTATGTCAAATGTGTCACTCAATATCAGTGTCACTGCTGAGATACCAGGAATGTCAGATAAATCTTCTTATGCCTTATTCTCTGTGCAGTGGAAGTAATTTCACTTGGGGATAAAAACCACCATTTGGCTCAATTACTTTGGCAAGCACTCTTAAGCTTCGAAAGCCTTCATCGCTGGAATGACTTCCCTGGACGTGGGTATGTTTTACTGCAGCATTAAATGTAGTTTAAAAGCAAATCATCTTTGGGAAAGATTTTAGCAAACAGTTTAGATCTCTCTGTGAGAGATCAGTGTGTTTTTTAAAGCATGCATCACAATGAGGAAATGCCATCATTGAACTGTATCAGCACACAGGTTTTCCAAACAGAGGAGGAGTGATATTTTATCAGTTAACTGGGGAGGGGTAATTAATGTAAGGTCAACAAAGGTTTACAGGAAACAGAAGATGGACATTCAGAACCCTTGGTCTTTCCTTCTGGTTTCTCCTCACTTCTCCATAGATTCTGAACATTGCGATTAACATCTACACAGCAAGCTTTCCATTTATACCAAACACCTTTTAACAAAGGATTAATTCAAGATCTTCAACTTTTTCAGCAAATTAGTGAATGATGGCTTGTTTAAAAATATACAGCACTGTTATTACACCACATGTGTAATACAATGCAAATTCCATTTTCAAAAGAATATTTTTTTCAACAAAATAGTTGAATTCCCTTTAGTGCTACAGATCATACCCTTGAACATTCTAGACAATTACTTTACCACTTAGCTACACCACCTACCCCAAAATATTTGAATTATGGTGGGATCCAGAATGTATTCTGAGCTAAGGTACCTCCAAATTATTTGATCAATATCTACTAATTTTTTAAAGGCTTTACCTAAATATCCAAACATAATTAAGAACAGAAATGACAAACATGAATGGAACTTTACTTATGTCTACTTGTTTTGACTTCTAATTTCTAACTGAATATTCAAAATACTCTAACACATCTCTCATAGTATACTAGTAATCACTTGTAGGACTATAAATATTTAATTTTCCAAAATATGCTCAATTTTTAATTGCATTTAACCTCTGTTTCTGCAACTAGTAGTATAAATTTTGTTCTTTGGACTTTCTCAAACTTATAATAATTACACTTTATAGCATGCAATCAATTTAGTCATAAGAAAGTTCTTCAATGCATAGACATATTTTAACCCATTTCTCTAGATTTCCGTTTTCTACAAATAACTCTTGTTTGTCTTTTCTCTTTTTTGTCCAGACTATTTTACAAAAGTAAAACCAGAATAATAGTGTCATTGTTCTGGAAGCCAAAAGAACAGAAAAGGAGAGGTGGTACCCAATTAGCTAGGAGATAGTTTTCTCCAGCTACTTAATAGAAAAGGGAAAGTAAAGGACAAAATTCACTCTGATGAGCTAACAAAGATATCATAGAAAAATCAAGTTTAAATTTTTTACCTCCTTGTTTAACTAAACAAGTCAAAATCAATTATATTCCATTTAAATTTTGTTTCTTTTGTATACTACAAGGTTGATAAGGTGCATGTTTTTTGCAAAGTTTAATCAGGTATACAATAATTAAAAAGAATTTGGAAGCATAGCATCATTTTTAACATTCACAAATCATTAACAATACCCCTATCATATTTACATATTAATTTTTATTATTAATAAATCATAAGGCATAAGCAGCTCCTATTTGCATGCTTGAAAATTACATTGCACCATCCAATCCTGAGCTAAAAAGCTATTTCTCCATAAAGACTATCCACATGGCCTAGCTCTGCCATTATGTCTCCTTTTTAATTTTTTATCATGTCTGTGGGAAAATAAAACTTCCCTCAATTTTTCAGTTGTATGATAAGAATCCAGTCTGTACCCATTGCTTAGTTAATTGTTCTGAAAACATCCGAGAAGCAAGAGAGTGTAAAACCTCTTCTACACCCTGGAGCAAGTCCCCAGTTCAAGCATCCAAGGTGGCCGTAAAAGAAAGACTCTATTTCCAGAATCATTTGCCCTTCAGGAGGTATAAAACCCAACTCTACAGACCTCTTTGGTCATAAAAGCTAGTGATGGCCAGGAAAGACAGTTAACATTCTAAAGTTGAGAGTGAAACTCTCAGGAATTCTTTCCACCTCTTACCAAAGGAGAGATTCTTTTTCTCCTTCCTTGAGCAGCAAGGGAGATAGTCATGCAACACTCCACTGTTAATCCATGGAAGCAGGGAATCTCTCATATTTGAAGGCTTCCCTTCAGCAGTAAGGCATGGGGCAATGTGAGGGGACACATTTTTTCCTGTGAGAAAATTAGTAAGGAATCTGTCTGATTATGACACCTCAAATGCACACTCAGGAAAAAATTAAGAGAGAAAGATGATTTTTAAAAAACTGCTTCAGAGATAGAGAGAGAAGGAGAGAGGGAGAGAAAGACATACACAGAGGGACAGGGTTCTCAGCTATCTTCTAATCTGGCAATTATGTATATTTCTTGCAATATAATTTTCTCCCTTCACAGTATGTAGGGTATTGGACATAGGAGAAAGCAATATCCTAGGTGGAATATTTTTAGTCAGTGAGGATTCATTCTGTACCTAAGGATGAACAAGCAATAAACCTGGGTGGTCCATCTTGAAATGTGGTAGAGAGGTTCAACAGAGCATTGAAACTGCACCTTGACCTTGCAAGTGAGCAAAACCCTTGCATGACCTTGGATAAGCTAAGGTCGTATGCAGTCATACATTATGCAAAAAGTAATGTAATCTGTGTAAGTTGATCTATGTCGGTATTGTAATGTAGCTTGGGGTGCAATGTTGTGTGTGATATAAGGTTACCTTATGCACTGGTGTGTGTAATATAAACCTGTGGGATACTGTTCTTCCAGGTAGACTTACAACAGGGGCATCGCTGAGAAGGCATTCGAAGGAGGAATCACTTTATTCTGCCTGAGTGTGAACTGGGCCTTCTCCAACGCACCAGGCTACAGAAATACCCTCAACATTCTCCTAAAATCAGTTCTCTCTTCTTATTATTAAAATAAACTTTTATAACACACATCTTATATAGAAAAATGCTTATCTTTAACTGGGAGGACATGTGTTTCTTACAGCTGTTTATTCCTAGGTCAGGAATTTAAATGTTTCAAAATGCACTTAAAATTGTATTTAATCTTTTGAGGTATTATTAATTTTTGTCTGGTACAGAGCATTAAGAGTTGAAAGCGTTTTGTTGTATTCTTTTCTGCTTCATCTTTCTGTGGTCTCACGACTGTCAAATGAGAAAGGGCAACGAATGTACCAGACAGGGTGATCAGCCTGAAGACTGAGCGGTGACACGATAGTTGGGCACTGCAAGGACAGGAAGCAAGAGGGCAGATACTGCTGAAAAGGTCACCAGTCTAGGGGGCTGACACGGCTTGGTCATGTTGAGGTTCACGCTGGAAGAAACAAGGAAGAAGTCACTGAGAACTTTTGCTGGAAACATTTTCCTCAGCAATGGTTTCAAAGTAAAAAAAGTCACTCTGCATTCTGATGTTACTAATAATGCACATTTTGTCACATTTATCATTTGTTTCCTGAACATTTCAGTAAGAGTTGCACCAATTTTTCCCATTACCCCAAAGGCTCTTGGTCCCATAAGGTAAGATAGTCCCGGGTGCTGGGATCAGAGAGTAGCTTTACAATACAGGTCCAGAGTACATCTCTACAACTAAGCAACCCACTACCCGTACCAGCTGTTGCATGGTTCCCATGCTGGTGTCACTTTGTAGATGACATACATGCAGAGCTGCCACTGCGAGTATCTTGTTCATGCTGTGTCCACAGTAAGCTACCCAAATCCAGCTGGACTCATTGTCTTCTTGCACACCAAATGCAAGGAAATGAGGCTAGTCCACCTCACAGCAGCAGCAGGGACACATTAGGTAATAGTAGCCACTAAGCAGCTGTGTAAGACTCTACTTAGTCACCTACATCCATCAGTGAGCTCTGTAGCCTTATTTTTATGTTTAAGACATTATCCCACTGCATATATTATATTTAATTACCATGTCCTCTTCATCTTGCTTAATGTGAAATAATTCATTCAGTTTGGCCCATTTTGATACATTTAAAGGGTTCCATTTGAATCCGAGTTGAATTTTTCCTCATAACCACAGCGAGGTGGTCATTTGAGGCTGAAGTATTGAGTACAGGATGCATTCTTGTCATTGACTCTTTTAGGTTACAAGTGGCGTCAGGGTAACCATTTGGGGCATGAATTTTGATTGCTAAGGTAAAGTGGTACCCACTACATTTCTCAATCAGGATGTCACTGTTTTTCTTTCTTTATGCAACAAGGCCTTGATTTTGTGCAAATACGTTATTTAAAATACCACCCTTTCATTCTGACACTTGTTGCAAAGCCCTGCCTAAGTTATGTCTATGCTAAGCACAAAACTGCAATTTTCTAAATACATCATTCAGTATACACTCATCTAAAGAAAGAGCTGTTTCTTCCTACTGGTTATTTATTCTCTTTGTTATATTTAATGAAATATAACTGGTTTGAGTTTCTGTAAGTCAGTTTAGAGCTCAGTTTTCTTCTGCTGGGTGATTGGTTTACAGTGGAAATTTTGCAATAGCTGAAGTGTTTAATTTTCATGTTTTCTTCTTATAATAACTTTGTATGGATATTGTCTGCTCCAATTCATTGTGTGGTCAGAGAGCTGGTACAAATGTGCAGCTTTTGCTTGCAGAGGGAAGTGCAGCCTCTTTCTTAGGTCAGTGGTGGGAGTGAGTTGATCCTTCCTCTATGGTTCCTGCAGTCTGCCACTGATTTTTCTCTTCGTGTTTCTCCTATCGCTTCCACTACATATTGATAAGGATGCCGCCCCCTTCTCCTCTAGGAGTTTCACTTTCCTGAATAGCCACTCGGCCCACATAGTCTTACTATCCCATTCTTTTCCCCCAGGGCTGAGCTGGGCTGGTGAACGCTTCCTGCTGGGCTTCCACTCGAGTCACTTTGACTGCACTGCGGCTCCTTCCACACAGGAAGGCTGCAGCAGTGTGAACAGCTCCTCAGCTCTGCTGTTACTCACACGGCAGGTTTCGTCCCTGTTAATCTAAATGGCTTTTTAAGACAACATACAAAGAAAGTTTGCTACAGATGGACAATTAACATGAGGACTTTCATTGGAGTTCACACAATTCAACTTACCTCTTTAGAGATCCTTACTCCTCTGAAGATACTAGATCATAAAATCAAGAGTAGATTGAGAACTTTATGTAAGAGCTGACTGTAGGGGTCTATCCAAAGGCCTGCTGTGTTTTCATCAAAGGTTTGGGCAGTGAATTGGTGACAAACAAACAGAAACAAGAAATTTCACTTGAAAAGATTTATTAATTGGTTTGACATAAGATCTCGGGTTTGTGGCATGAGCCCAAACTCATGCTCTTACTTTGAAGCTTTTCATTTATTTACTTACCTTGTAGTAGACAAAAGAATTCCCACAAAGATGCCCACATTCTGATTCCCAAAACCTGTGAATCTGCTACCTAAGGGCATTTGGTGCTGTAATGAAGAATTTTGAGTTGGTTTATAATCTCTTGGATTGTAAACGCAAAAGCTCTTAGAAGAAGAGACAAGGAAATCAGAATCAGAGAAGATGGTGTGATAAGGGAGCAAAGAAGGAGATAGGTTTCAAAATACTATCTGCTGGCCTTGAAAACACAGAAAGGGATCCTGAGCCAACGAATGTGGGAAACTTCTAGAAACTGGAGAAAACAAAGAAACACCACCATAACCCTTCTGTCTGCCCAGAGTCTCCGGAAGGAATACAGCTCTGCCCGCACCTTGAGTTCACCCTTATCAGACCCAGTTGGACTCTTACCTCCAGAGTTGGGAAAAAGAAAAAACCAAAAACTTGCTCTGTTTTATATCACAGCAGCAACATGACAGCCATTTACCAGGTACCCTGGGTGCTCACATCTTTCCGAAGACCCAGAACTCCCCTCAAACTGTAGCTCACGGAGAACCTTCCCCAGCTAAAATAATCTCACTTCCTAGCTCAGTCTGCATTGTATTGCATATATATATATTATCTCCTCACTTATATTTTCCAAGCAAGAATCAAAGCTTGGGTTTTTTTCTCTCCTACTTTCTAGCATCCTACCACAGTGACTGGCATACACTAGCAAATATTTCCTGAATAGATCAATCACACACAGGAACTGTTTACATAGCAGTACAATTTCCTAACACAAAGAACAGAAGATGAGAACTGAATTTGGGATGGGGTGAGTTTAGTTTTCACTATGGTGAGTCTGGACTACATGTGACATGTTGTTTTGAACTCACTAGGACAATTGTCTCTGGACAGATAAATACATTTTTCTTTATCATCGCACTGGTGACTGAAATCACAGACATGAACAGCGATTTGAGATACTGAGTGTATCCCTTACTGGACAACTTACAGTTGCTCCTCGTGTATTTAAGTGTCTCTAAATGGGCTCATTTTTTCTTTATATCCAAATATAGTTTTCCCTTGACACATTTCTCTTAGTTAATGACATCATCTACAAATCACTAAAATGGCAATCTTGACTCTTCTCCCTTCTCTACTGCAATATTGAATTAATTTAACAGATTTGTTGATTCTGCTTCATATGTAACTGCACCATCCATCTATCATTTGCTATTTCTACTACCTCTTGCCTCAGCTCATAACGAGAGTTTCTCTTCTTGGGATATTTTAATCTTCTAATCCATGCCACACTCCAGCTCTCTTGTTTATTTTATCTCCCATCACAAAGCTAAAATTCAGATACCTTCTTTTTGCAGGGAGAGAACTCTCTAATACTCTACACGAGATCTTGCATAGTCTATGTTAACCTTCTTCCTTTCTGTATTTTTTTATATCTCCCATTTTCACACTCCTCATCACTATCCCAAACCTGGCACCTCACCCCATGTTATAAAGGAGCTGTGAGCTTTTATGCTTTCATGCTTTGGTCAAAGCAGCTGCTTCTCCATCTACCCAGGTTCAACTCAATCTTCAGCATCCACCAGAAAGGTTAACTCCCTTCAGAAAGCCTCTCTGATAACATTGTGACTGGCAATAGGTGCTCCTTCCTCTCTAATCCCACAGTAATGAGAATATTTGTGCAATATTTATGCAACTGTTCTTACAGGGCTTTCGCAAACCTCCATCCCTTACTGTATAATCAGCACTGCCAATTTTCTATTATATTTATCTTTGTGTTTTCATGTGCCTGGGATAGTGCCTGGCCTACATTAGGTTAAAAATAAAAATGTGGCAAATGAATGAAATCAAGCCCACTAAATTATAGCTTTGAAAATAATGACACAAGAAAACTCTAAAAATGTTCCCTAAAGAGCTTATGATGCCAACTAGTATATATTTAATGTTTATCAAAAGGTATATTATGCAAAATGAGTTAAAATCATTTTCAACCATGTAGGAAATCAGAGCTAAATATTTCAAAGTCATGCTGTAATCAGTGATTACAGTCCACAGGTGACACCCACAATTACAGAAAAATGGGGAAGAGCTGAAGACAAGTGAGGACGCAGTGATGAAAGGGCGTGCATCGTAGCACCTCGCTCGCTCTCTATCTCCTGTTCCCTCCAGCCCACAGTGCTCCCCACTTCTATGACAGGCCAGTGGGCAGGGCCTCACAAAACCACACCGCCCTCCACATCCTAGCTCAGAGCTGCTCAGACAGCTGCCTGGACACCCGGAAATTTCCCCAGCGTACACCACCTACCCAAATGCATGAGCGGTCTGGGGGTGTGGCAAGCTCTATGCCGTGGGGAAGGCTATGGATAATGAATTGTGTGTTGGTCCTCAAGTAGAAAGTCTTGAGGCTCCTAATGCATAGCTCTTTAGGTTTGTTGATAAGTGTACGAGTACATGGTTCCAGTCCGTGATGATTACATTCACCACCGAGAGTCGGTACACATGTGCACAACACGTTTTAATGCTTCGCGTTTCCCCCGCTCCGCCCTTTCCTCTTCCTTCTCTTCCTCTCTCTATCCCCTGCCCATTTGCAAAAGATCTTTCTCTGTTACCTATTTTTTTACATTTTTAAAATTTTAAATTTATAGCATAAACTTTAAGTTTACAATACCCATTTGAACCCTATGTAAATCTCCATTCTACAAATCCATTGGCGCTATTTATAAACAGAATCTATTCTATAATTATAAGTCCAGTGAACAGCATTATAGGGATATCTTACTCAAAGATACAAATGCTATATGTTTTATAGTTAGAAATTATAAAGTGTTGTGAAGTTCCGTTTCCAACACTACTGAGTAAAATGTGAGCTCTAGATATTTGTCTAAGGCAACATATATTCAGGTTATATCTGAGAACTAACTCAATAATGAAATTTCAGATCTTTAGTGTTACTGGAAAGTAGAGAGCTTGCCGAATTAATACATGCATTTCTAGACACGAAAATATCTGTCTTATAATGGTTTTTATTCTACTAGTACATGTTTGGAGTACACGGTGTTATATCACTTGAGGAAGTGGGTACATGAATTTAGCATATCTTTTTCCACCTATCTCCCTCTCTCTGTGTTTATCTTATATTTTGCTCTTTAAATTTTTGAAGAAGTCAAGTCACAGTGATACATGTGCACCCATGTTCATAGCAGCACAATTTGTGATAGCTAAATCTTGGAAACAACCAAAATGCCCATCAACCGCAGAACGGATGGAAAAGATGTGGTATTTTTATACAATGGAATGCTACTCAGCTATGAAAAAGGATGCTCTTGAGGCCTTTAGAGGTAAATGGAAGCAACTTGAGAATATCCTCATTAGTGATATAAATAAGAATCACATTTATAAATACCACATTGTCTCTCTAGTGTAAAAAGTAATATAAACTTAAGGAGTAAAAGGATCCAAAATGTATAATAGATATTGTAAAAATGAAAAGGTAGTAAAGTGCTCTAATGGATATAACTATATGTATATTTAAGTGTTTAAGATAGATGACTATATTACTAATTTTTTTTGGATCATTGAACAGAATGGTTTGCACTACCAACATTTGAGTGTCTATCCACTTTTTATGCTTTGATCTTGTAACCTGAACAACTATTTCTAAGATGGCAATATGTATCAACTAGTGATTGCTTAGTGTTAATTTTTTTTAATTCTGTATTATTTCTAACTTTTTTCCAATTTTGGTTTTTTTTCTTTCTTTAAATAATTTTTTTTGATAACTTGGGTTTCTCATGTACAAAAACCATGTGATACTTAAGTTTACATGTATGATTTATTTACTTAATAATTAGGTCTCAAAGTGCAGCTGTTTTCCAACACATGATTCAAATTTATCCTTCTTTGCATATGAATAGAGTTGTATTCTGTAGAAAGACCTTAGAAGACAGAAGATAGACAGCTCCTGCTGGAAAGGCGACAAAGTTATACCCGGCATCGCTCTTCCCTGTTTCTAATACTTCCCAGTCCTCTGTTCATTGTTCCCTGAAAACATTCACCCTTTCAAATATACTACTTATGCTTTCTGGTGAAACTATGACTTAAAAACTGATATAAAAATTGGACCTAAAAAGTGAATTCTTGAAGAGAATTCTGAAACTGTTCAGACAGAAATACACTGGGTGGGAAAAACCCTTAGCTTTCTGTAGTTAATACTGAATACTTAGATTCTCACAGATGCTAAATGGGGGTGCAGTCCAGGTAGAAGTTACACCACCAGGCTGTGGTGTGGCCTTCATCTACTTTATTCTAGTATGGGTGAAAGTAATTTTAAGGATTGTGGAGTTAGCTACTTTTGTTAACTTCTTTAGAAGGCTTGAAAAAAAAAATGACCAACTTAAAGTTTGTCTGCCTTCATTTCAAGACAAGCTGCCCAAGTCACCAACTTCCATATCATCAGTGTTGAAGGAAATCTTTATCTTCTAGAGTCATGGGGAAAGGAAGGCTGAAACTCATGCCTAGCACATGATCGTAAAGGTAACAGAGCTACAGAGGAGATACAGGCGCTCAATGGGGGACGGGAGTGTGGAGGTCTTCAGATGAATCTGCTGGTCACTGCCAAGAAACTTGAGATTCTTGAACACCCAAAATGCCCCAAGGTTTCTGATCAGTGGAAGTCACTCTCTCCACATGGATGAAAGTGGAACTGTGTGGTGTCTGAAGACTTTGAGAACATACTAGCAATGTAGACTTCTTGCTACAAGATGTGTGTTGTTTAGAGCTACCATGTCAAAAGTTCCACGCTTGCAGACCAATAACTGTGATTCTGTCACGGCACAACCTGGACATGGAAATGTGGTGTTTGTGCCCAAAGAAAGTAGCAGACACTTTATGATTAATACAGAGTGGTAAAAATATGAGGAATGTTTAACTTTTTAATTACACTAAAAGACACTTTGATACTAATCTACTGCCAAATATTCCCTTTCACTGAAATCACACATACCTTACCATTCTAGCCACTTTCTGAAGAGTTCTGCCAGTTCTCCTTTGTAAGTGTCTTTACCAGGTGTGATTTTAAAATGCTTGATTAATTCCGCTGCCAAGTACCAGAAAACAGACTCATAAAAACACTATGGAGTGGCCTTCATCTACTTTATGCACTGGATTTGGTATCCTATGGCTTCTGGCATTTCCCCCAAATCAGCATGACCATGAAAGGCAAATATTTTGAATCAGTTCAGGATACTGAAACAGCCAGGACAGGTCAACTAAAGACATGCATGAATAAAGGTTTCCAGAATTGCTTCAGAAAATTGTAAGAACACTCTGATAAGCAAGTTTAAAGCAAGGATCTACATTCCAAGGGCTATTAATGGCAATGTGTCTTCTATTGTAATAATTTTACTTATAAACATACACCATATTTTTAAGTCACACTTAAATGTACTCATAGAGTACAGAAAAACTAGGTGTTTGTGAATCTTGATGATCTAGTTTTATAAAAGACAGAAATCTGGATAAGCAATAATATGTCACCATGGGAAGGCTCTTTAGGCAAAGACACTTATTTGAAACTCTGATACAGTTCTGAAGTGGTTCTTTGAAGTTCAAACACTTTACTGGCCTACAGTAAGCATTGTAGAAATGCTATATTGCATTAGCTGAGTACTAACAAAAAGTTCAGGGTCTGAGCATGTTAGAAGGTATTTATTACACAAAATTGGACAATCTGCCATCTAGCCATGTTTTCCAAGAAGGCCCAGAGAAAAACCCTTTATTAATACCAAGAATGCATAGGAAAGAGGGCTGGTATACTGTGGACTCATGAGTATTACCTTCTGCAGGCCTTCAAGGAGCTAAGTTACTTAATATCCAAGTGAATCATGTCTTGAACGACAGTCCTTAGCCAGAGGTCAGGTACGTATAGTTACTGCATCAGGCAGTCCCACAGACTATTATGTTGTCTAGTCAGAGGAAGTCAAAAGATACATGAAAACTTAGTTCAAAATATGTCACTGTTGATAATGAGCCAATGAGTTAAAAGATCCATTTTGTCATCTTTTCCCCAGTTTTCCAATATATAACTGGAATAGATAGACGTAGGATTTTGTCAAACCCTGACCTGTACAGGAACGAGAAGGTAAGAGGATATCCAGACAAATAGAAGTCCCTGATGTGCTCTGTATCTTCTTTTATATTCAGCCTATTAAAATATGCTGTTTTAATTGCAATAGCAAGAAAAGTTCTGCCTCATAAAACGTTTAATTGGAAAAGACACAAGTATTTTTAAAGGCTTTTAGAGCATTGTATTCTGCTTTGCTACTACACCAAAATTTGACAAGCACCTCTTTAAACATTAGTTGCAATATAGTGTCAGTAACTACATCCATGAGCTTTTTAAATTACTTTAAAATCTATACTTCGATATTGTATACTGAATGGCCCTTTTTACAAATACTTGATTTTATAACATTTTCCTAATATTAACATATTTCATTATAAAATATTGAAAAATCGCATTTATTAATATCACCAGCAGCCTTCTCAGAAATGCCACTACATATTGAGAAGTTGTCAAGCTGATAGTGGCAGTGAAACATTTTCCAGAATTCTAATTATTGCTTCAATGCTTGAATTTTGTTATTCCAACAAGTTCTGAAACCCTTCCAACAAATTCCAAAAATCCTTAAGGTGACAAGCTTGGTGCATCCAGTTTCAAGAAAATATCTGCTACATATCTAGGGTAGAATAACCAGAATTAGTCTATCAGCTGTTCATGTGGGCAAAAACGTTATTCCATGTGGTAAAAGTGAGCACATAATTGCCTAGAAAAGTCTTTCTTGACACAACCTTCATGCTTTGGTATGTATCAGATGCCCTCATGCACACTGCCTACTTCATCTCAGCGAACACTCAAAATACCCATGAAATATGAACTTTTGAAAAATAACTATATTTCCAAGAAAAAATGAAAAGTTTGACATTTTTTCACCTGAATGCTGACATTGTTAACTGAAAATTTTACTCTGAGTCAGTAGCAGCAGAGAGAACAATGACTCTGAGTCAGCTTGAAACTACTTTGATTTGTCTGAAGCCAGCAGCGCTGCCCTCTACTGACTGTGTATCAGCAGAATGAAAGGACAAACAGTGCCTTTCAGACCTTGTAGAACACCCAAAAGGGTCACAGGGACTCCAAGGGTTCTACAGATACCACTTTGAGAACCTGTGCAAAAGCTGAGGGACAAAGTAAAAATACGTACTGGGACCCAAATTATGATTCTTATGAAGGTTCACCCACAGGAATGATCAAACATTGCAGTGAAAGTTTTTGAGAATTTCAAATATACAAGGAAAGGCGATTGAGTTCCCTGGGTCTATTGCCACCTGTATGAGTTAACTTTCTGTTACTATAACAAAATACCTGAGGCAGTTAACTTACAAAGAGAAAAATTGTATTGAATTCACACGTAGGAGGTTCAAGGGCATAACACCTGCCTTAGCTCAGCTCCTATGAGGACTGATGACAAAGGGTGAATAGCAGAGAAGCATGTAGGAATGAATGGTGACATCTTAAGGCAGGAAGCAGAAAGAGGGCAGTAAGAGCCAGGCTTGCTCTTTTTATAACAAGATTCTGGAAAGAATTCAAGGGATGGCAATATTAGGAACCCTATAAATCTAAGGACCTCAGAATTTCCCACAGGTCCGACCTCCTGGAAGTTCTACCACCTCCCAATACCATCACATCAGCACATGGATCCAGCCTGCAGTCACAAGGGACCTGTGTGTGGAGGACCCAAACCTCTTCATCCTGAGCCTCAGCCAAAAATGAAGCAGACTCAGGTTCCAGTTGACAAAGGGGGAGAAGGGGACTTTGAGAGGAAGCCACTCAGACCTCTTCCTCCAGGTAACCTGGAACTCAGGCGATAAGAAGCCCTGCAAAATTCCCATGAACTTTTCCACAAAGCTTTTCCCACATG
Source organism: Hydrochoerus hydrochaeris (assembly GCA_004027455.1). Taxonomy (NCBI): domain Eukaryota; kingdom Metazoa; phylum Chordata; class Mammalia; order Rodentia; family Hydrochaeridae; genus Hydrochoerus; species Hydrochoerus hydrochaeris. The sequence continues at coordinate 58,447 of PVLA01006178.1, read as the reverse complement.
CCTCAGGGCAAGGAACAATAACTTAAATTGTGTAGCTATTCAAGAGCAGCTAAAATGTCACCAAGTTCCCAAAGGTTCATATGCAAAATAAAATCCAACATAAGTTTTGTAAAGTCTCTCCCTCCGCCCAACAGGCTTATAATGTCTTGGCAATGAAACGCATGGCTTGACTTTCTAAAATGCCCTATACTCCCCAGCACAGCACTGGCCCTGCAATAAACCTTAGATAAATACCTGATTCTCTGATTTATTGATATAATAAGGAGCCGAGTTAATGTGTGCATGGAGAGATGAAGGGGAATGCAACAGCTAAAAGTGCCACAGGCACAGATATTTCACGCCAACTCCCATGTAACTAAAATGCTCACTTACAAGATTCTCCTAGTTGCATTGCTTCAGTACTTTTTTTTTGTTTGCTTGAAGATGCAGTATTGCTTTTTTTGAAAATCTGCAAGCTCATCGGAGCCCCACACGGCTTGTCCTGCTCTGTGCACGGAGCCCTGGCTGTGCGTAGCCTCACGCAGAACCCACTGCCACCTACTGCGGTCTTGGGGTCTTGGAGCCCTGCAGGGAGGTAGGGGCTCCCCGCACAGCTCCTCCCCAGCAGGAAAAGCCATGGAGTTCTACAGTCAGTGCAGGGGCTGTGGAGAAGAAACAGTCAGAGGAGTCTAATCTTCCCAAGTTCCCTAGCAGGGAGTGAACGCTGTCCCCTGAGCATCCAGCGCTGAGGGTCCCTCCCCATGCAGCTTTTCCCAGTGACACTGAGATTTGGTCTCCAACTGGAGATCACACTTAGCAGCCCGGGGAGACAGAACACAGCACTGTGAATTTGCCACCATCCGAAAGTCAGTGAGTTGGTTGATGCCTCTGGCCACTGAAAACCACTATGCCAGGTGACAGAGACCCAAGGAAACTGACTCATTACCAAGGTTAATAACACTGATCTAAGCCTCCGTACAAACCACCTAGACAGGGAGAAAAGACCAGTGTTTCATTGAAGACAACCATAAATATTTACATACGTCTGTAGTGCATACTATATATATTATGCTTTGTCTCATTTGTTTGTTTTCATTTTCTGAAAACAAAGTTCTCTTTGTAGGACTTATTCATCCACAGCATGCACTCTCTCAGACGTGTGATTTGGATGAAGAACTATTACCAGGCTTCTGACATCCGGCTTTTCAAACTCTTCATAGGTGAGTGAGTTTTTTCAACAGAAGCTAAAGTTTTATTTAAAAAAAAAATACACTTTGTATAATGCAGCCTTGAGGCCGGGATTTTTTTTAACTCCCTCGTGGCTGTAAGGAGTGCTCAGCCTGGGGAAGGACTGGGCTTTAGAGAACCTGGGTACCGCAGTGCAAGGTGGGTAAGGCTGGACTGACCAAGGGACAAAAGGGCTTCTAGGAAAGAGGATCAGAAGTGCTGATTTCCAGGTGTGTGAGTTTCACAGTATGTCCCACTGCCTCAGAAAGTGTAAACTCTGCAAAATGAGCATGACCATAAAATCCAGCTTTATTTAAATACTTTTTTTGGAAGTGTTTTCATTTTCTACTAATTACACATTACACAAAACTGGCCTAATACCATAGTTATATAGTTTTCTCTCCTACGAGTTTTGTAAATGAAAGCTCCTAGTTCTGTAGTATTGCCACCAAGAGATATGGTTTTTTTTTTCTTTTCCTTATGCATTTAATTTGTTTGCATTGAGAAATCAAGACTACTTCCCTCTTTCTCTGCCACCAATTTTTCCCAATCAGTCTTACCCTCTATCTTTGTAAATAATTGTGTTAAGTAGCAGAAATCTCAAAGAAAAAAATTATAAAATAAGGACATACAGCTGCTGTCAGGTCTTCTGTGTTTTCATTCACTGAATGTCTCAGTTTTGGACACTGGCTGTCCTCAAGGACTTAGCCCAACTCAAAGGGTGCTGTTCTTTCTTCCCTCCTAATCTCAATCTCTCTGTCTCACTCTGTCTCTCTGTCTCTCTCTCTCTGTCTCTGTCTCCATCTCTCTATCTCTGTCTGTCTCTGTCTCTCTCTCTCTATCTCTCTCTCCTCCTCCTCTCTTTCCCTCTCTCTCTCCATTTCTGTCAGCCACCTGTGTCTGTCAATCTGTCTTTCTGCTGTGTCTTTTAGTCTGTATCTCTGTTCTTCAGGTTCTTAGCACATGTAACTGAAAATTACTAAGCCACAATGACTAGAATTGATTTATTCTGACCTAATTATACCTGTGGAGTTTAGAGAACAACTTCAACAGTGTTTAATAATAGGAAAAAAGCATGAATGAGCTCAAGTATCCCTAGATATGTTCTTTTAAACTTTTATTTTAATATACATTCAATGAGATATATAACATACAAAGAAAAGGAATGGACTTTACATGTCCATTGAATTCAGAAATTTATGACCACAAAAATATAAAATCAGTGAACAGTGATTACAAAGTTTGTCTTTCCAGCAAAATTTCAGATGTCCCTCCATTCTCCATAGAGCTATCTGGACTCCACCACTCTGCATAGAGTGGCCTGGGGGCGCCATGACACCTCGGCCCTGGCAGTCCCAGTCATGAACCTTACACGAATGAGCAAATCCTCCTTCCATGCATGCTCTGTGAAATTTTAAAAAGGTTGATCATTGTATAAATCTCTGTAGAAGTATTCCACTTGGAAAAGTAATTGTGGAGATAAATCGAAGTGATTTACTTCCTACTCTCTGTTCAGAATTCTTCGAATCATTTTTTCCTTTGAGTTTGGATTTTCTTTACAATGTGAGCTCTCATTTCTTCTTTATTCTCAATTCTATATCATCTGAAGACTTACTTTTCATTGGTTTTTACCATTTCCCTTGAAATTTTCTGCTGCTTTTACAATAATGTTTTCAGAATTTCCTTTTAGCTTTTTATCTTAAATTTCAATTTATTGGAAAATACTCAGTTTAGCCTTAATGTTTTACATTCTCATTAGATCACAGCTCTCAACTTTCAATAATATGAATAAGCAATATATTTTCACTTAATTTTCCTTAACAGTTTATATTCTTCCAAATTTTTAGAATTTATTTTCCTATTGTTCTCATATCTTTTACAATATCTTTTTTATTATGATACCTAAGAACTTTGGTCACTTGTATGAAAATTTTATAATAATCCATAAGCCAAAAAGCTAGGAAAAAGTAAAGTTTTTATGTCAATTGTTCTTATGCTTACTTCTCTGGCTTTTCCAACACACCTCAGGGACGTTATGCTTAATAATGTGAATGCACAAAAACACAATCAGTCTAACCTACAGGCTAACATATAAAATACATAGTTCTTTCCAGCTAGATTTTCCTTGTTGAAACTTCCACAATCTAAGCCTCATGCAGAAGATACACATTTTGTCATTCATGATATCTACACTGTGTCTTGAGCCTGGAAGTTTTGGCAAATCCCACAATTCATTAACCCTGTCCAAAAACCCTGGTAACTAGGTAATGATGAATCTACTGAGAGTTACTTATGATTACCTTAGAAAACTACTAGTTCTATTCAATCACTAAGTAAATTTGGAGTGTCATGGCAATTCCTTTTCTCATAGGAGTCATTCAATAACCTTCCCAGTGTTGGAATCCACTGATTTATTTCTCTTAACACAAGAATTTAAACCAAGCCTGCAGTTAAGAATTTTATTCAAATGCTTATGAGAGCAGGTTTCCTATTTAAGAATCCAAGACTAGAAAAGCTGTAAGAGAATACAAAGAGAGGAGATAAATCTATTAGTCTAGGCATGAATGAGGCACACTGGGTTTCTGGAGAGTGAATTAATAAAATGAATGCATACACATGTATGCATATAAATACACATAGCACTTGAGAGAGGACACATAAGGAAAACCTTATGTTCACACATCACACATCACAAACCCTGGGAAGTCCCATAGTACGCCATCTGCAAAGTGGAAAACCACCCACGTTTGCAGCATGGCTCAGTCCACACCCAAAAGGCTCAGAACCTGGGAAATGTGACTTTAAATCCCAGAGTTCAAAGGCTGCAGATCCTGGGATTCTAAAGTTGAAGGAGAAGGGCAACCAGCTCCAAAAGAGAAAAGCAGGGATGGAGAGGGAGAAAATACCTCTTTCTTCTGCCACTTTATTCCTAGAATGCCCCACCTCCCGGAAGAGATTGATGGTGTCAGCCCACGTTGAGAGCAGGTGTTCTCCACTCAGTGCACCAGCCCGTGTGCCAACCTCCTACACAAGCACCTGCAAAGGCACAACCAGCAAGTACTTCTCCCCACCACCTAGGAATCCCTCCAACCACCCAAAATTAACCACCACGACAGAGATGTGTCCCTGAAAGAGTGCTAGATATTCTTCTGGCATACAGAACGGCTGTCTGTTTGTTTGTTTGTTTGTTGTTTTGTACTAGGGATCGAGCTCACTACCTCACACTTGCCAGGCAGGTGCTTATGCTACTGAGCTAAACCCCCAGCTCCTGGGACACAGAATTTCTGAAAGGAAATTTAAATAGTCTATCGGCATCTAGGTACTAATGAAATTGTTCTGGTTTGTCTGTGTTTCCTATCCCTCCCTTGACCTCTAGTATATATTATGCACCTCTGCCATGAGGTTAGACTACGGTGACCAGTGGCACTGAACTTCTTTTCATGTACTTGTTGGTCACCTGTGCATCCTTTTGAGGATGTGCCTGTTCAAATCTTCTGCCCTCCCTATTTTGAGATTTTCACGTTACTATTCAGTTGTATTGTTAGTCGTACTATATTCTTCATGCAAATGATTATTAAAATATGCCTTGAAACTCTATTTTCCAATCTGTGTTGGCTTCAGCAACTTCTTTTTCTCCTTTCTCTCCTCCTTTCCTTCTCCTCCTCCTCTTCCTCCTCCTCCTCCTCCTTCTCCTCCTTCTCCTCCTCCTCCTTATCCTCCTCTTCCTCCTCTTCCTCTTCCTCCTTCTCCTCCTTCTTTTATTCAAGAATCTAGAGAAGTTTTCTATTTTGGCCAAAACCACACAGAAAGCCAGTTTAGTTCTATGTCTACCGTTATTTCCACCTAGAAACACTGAAAGCGTGTTTTCTTCTGCAGCAAGTTTGCTAACGACTTAGGAAGCATCCCATGCAGGGTAGCAATCTCCACACACTCTGTTGCCTCTGATGGAAAAATTCTGTCAGTTTGCTCCCTGAAAAATTACCTGGCTCAAGTGTGAATATAAAGCCCTTTAAAAATATCTTGTGATACAATGGATAAATCTTAATTTCTTACCAAAAAAAAAATACCCTCGTATGATAAAATAGAACTCTATATTTAAACAAATGTAGGTTTTAATAGAATGATTTTGCAAAAATTTCATCAGGCCAGTTCTTATGAGTAGTAGTTTGCACAGAATCTTGTTGAGTTGATAGAATTAGTCATACAAGATCAGGATCATGGCATTGATTATTCTTATTTACATTGGAACATGTGTTCCAACAGAGCACCCCACACTCACAAGGGTGTTGGTGTGTTCTGATTCCTTCATGCTCATCTGCTTGATTCCCTTGAAATTACTGGCTAAGCCTGGAAGAAGACACAAAGTGGTCTCAAGATGGTTTCAGCCAACACCTGTGGCCCAAGGCTTCTAAACAACACATCTGAATTTTTTCCCTAACAACACAATTTGTTAATATGTTTCCTAATGAGCTGAAAGAACCAATTTATTTTAAGACAGAACTGAAATTAGCAAGAAGAATCATATTTCCTAAATAATTAACTTGAAAGGGAATTGCAGTTTATCTATCAAAAAATTGTACATTAGGAAGAGATTTGATGACACATCCACGGGTCTCTCCTCAACTGAGATAAATCTGTGTTCTTTTTGTTTAGTAGATAAATTTTTTTTCCTAACTGGGTTCTGCAATGTTCCTTCATTTTGTAAACTTTTCTTTTAAAATCTAAAAAAAAAAAATTCCTGCAAAGATTTTTGTAACCCCTCTTGGCTAGTAATTTTTAAATGCATTGTATGAGTCTCCAGACATTGATGAAAAAGAAACTTTATCTCAAGTTTTCAAAAGGCGACTCATGACTCCTTCCCAAAATTTGCAGACTTGTTCACTGATGATGCAACTTAAATAACATGTGTCTCACCTTCTGCCTTTATGAATGTTATACTGGGCAGAAGAGTCCGAGGAAGCACAGGAAGATTGTGGGCATGGTGACTTTTAAAATGCTCTTGCAGGTCTCCTCTTGAAATATACAATTTTTAAGCTCTAATTGCTTGTGACTGTGACTCATGGATAAATAGTTCCATTATGTTTTTATATAAAAGAGAAGTTTCCCTGTTCACTTCTCCCTTTCCCCATTTCCTTCTCTTTAGAACAGCTATCTGTGATTTATTAAAACAGGTTTTTAGCCAGGTATCGTGATAACTCCCCTGTAAACTAAGTACCTGGGCATGTGAGGCAAAAGGACCTCAGTTCCAAGCCCAGCAGTGATAACTTAAAGATTTATCAAAATCCTGTCTCAAAACAAAAGATATTGTAAGAGGAAGCAGGTTATAGCTTAACATGAAAGCTCTAACTTCAATGTTCTAAGACCCCACCCCCAAGGTATTTTAATAAATTACTTTGATATTATTAAATTATATGTTTTATAATTTTTTTTGTACCAGGGATCAAACTCATGACCTTGAGCTTATCAGGCAAGCGCTTGAGCCTCTGTACTAAGTCTCCAGCCTCTTGTTTTATAATTCTTGATTGCTCAATTTTGTTTTGTCAATAGAATGCCCATGCTCAGGATGAAAATGAAGCTCCATTTCTTCTGTCCTCCTGCTGCCTTGTGGTTGTTAGGTTTTTGGTGCAATAAGAAAAAGATATAAAATAAAAAGTAGCCTTTATTCCAAGGATGTGGAGAGAACTCCATGACTATAGAAGCCTGGCTTTCTCTGACCAGGGTGGTGCTTAGGGTGGGCCTCGGTGATGCGAGAGGAGCTGATTGGAACCCCCTATGCACACAAACAGGAAGGGGAGTTGTAGTTAGGGCTGAGGAAGAAGCAGGAAGTGGTAGGTATTTCCACTTTGGCCTTCTGCCACGCTAGACCACTGTTAAACCACTGCCATGACAGTACAGTAATTTATTCTAGGGCAAAACTCTTTCAGTGGTCATTGGCCTGTCAGCCCCTTACAGCTATTCTGTTAGATCCATGTTCAGTATTTGCATTTACCAAACTACCTTAACACTATTCTCAACTGAGCTATGTAATAAATTATGATTATTTTTATAGTTGAATGAGGAATTTTCTATGTAACTGTCAGTCTTTGCCCATTCCGTATTGCTTTTAGGAAATACAGATGCACAAGGTACTCTGTCAATCTTGTCTTGAGAAAAGCCCTCCTGGAGCCATCTGAAGACTTTCCATGTGGACTGATTGCTTGCTAGTCTTTCTGCTGTCTGGAGAGTCTCTTCTCTCTCCCCTGATTTGGTTTTCCTAACTTTTAATCCCATGCCTTGCCTGTTCTTGTGTTACATCTTTATTTCCATATAATATGTCATCCAGTGTCTCCATGAGCTCAGATGTTTCAGAGGTAATTATCTTGAGAGTTTAAATATCAGAGAATGTCTTACTTTTTTCATACTTGACTGATAGTTGGCCAGAGTATGAAAGTATAGACTGGAAATTATTTTCCTTTAAAGATTTGTGTTCTGGTTTCTTGTGTCCTGGAGAACCCATCATTCCTGATACCTTGTGACTTTTATTTTTAATTATTCTAGAGAAACACTGCCCAACAGAAATATAACATTGCCCACAAATATTAGCAATGTATGCAACTTTAAATTTTAGTAACTGCTTTTAAAATGATGAAAGGAATAAAATTAATTTTGGTATCTTCTTAAACCAATATATCCAGAATATTATCGTGTAAAGACATGAGCAATATAAATAGTTTAATAATAATAAAACTAAGTCTTCAAAATATACCATGGCTTTACTTCAAGTCTCAATTTGGATGAGCTGCATGCCAGCTCCTCAGTTGTCACACAGTCCTAGTGAATATTGGACTGGATAAGGCAATTCATGGAGGACTGAGAGTATTTTTTCTCTGTCAATGTTCTAAAAAGCTTAATAATTTGCTTTAGCGAGGGACAAATTTTACCCATACTTCATTGGATTAGTGGCCTGCAAACTCAGTTGTATCAGTTTTAAGAAACATCTTTAAATGATTACTGTGGAACACTGTTCCACCAACACTGTTCTTTTGGGAATTCCAATTACTCAAGAAATGTACTTGTGCTTGCTGGTACTCAATGTATTTACTTACCTTGCTTCATTTTATTTTTCTTAATCTTACTTCCTGGGAATTTTATTTACTTTAATTTTCCAACACTTTTTGCTGAAATTTTATTTGTGCTATCATATTTTTTTTTTAATTTCAAGAAGTTCTTTTTTTCTACGTTTGCCTTTAATTGCATCTGTAGATGTTTCATGTAGTCTTACAGCTCTCTGAGGACGTTTGTGTTGATATTTTTAAATCTTCTCTCTGGGTAGTCTCTTTTCCTTCCAAGTTCTCCCCATCTTCACTTGTTGAGCCTCTGTATTTGTTGTCAGAAGCTCTCCTCATCTGCCTGATATCCTCACTTCACTCTTCTTATTTAAGGTGGGCAGTGAAGAGTGGGTACATTAAATATGTAAGTGAATTTTATTGTCAAATGAGCAGGCTGGGCCATTTCATCCCAGAGGCAGTGATGCTAATACTTTTGGAACTTTCTTCTGGGGTTAATCAGAGTCTTCCGAGGAGATTTTTCCATTCTTCCATTCTAAGGACAAAATTCAGGCTCCTGAATTCTTGGAGTCCAGTAAGGAGGCAGAAGAGGGATTATGGGCTCCATACTCACCACGCTTTCTTATGTAAACTTTCTATGTAATTTCTCCAGTCTCACCTGAAACTAGAGCCCCCCATTCCAGAAATCATCTATTTTACCCACAGAGTATAATAAACCTCTTGCATTCTACTAGCTCAGGGGAAGTTGGTAGGGTAGGGGAAAGTCCTACTGTGCTCTATTTTGTTGCGGTACCATACACACAGCTTAAGAAATGTTGTATGAAAAACTTATGAAAAGGCTATTATTAGTTCTATTTTACTATTACGAGTTAATGGTACCCTGTAGGAGATTTTCAGACTTGCCTCTATGTTAGATTTTAGAATTTGGAAGGTCAATTTAGGTCAGAAGAGTTGCAAAAAGTTTTTCTTCATTCAGAGACAATCTGTCTTGATTATCTTTAGTGAAATATCCGGTAGAAACAACCTAGTCAACCTCAGCTAGTTAATCGCTCAGTCATTTCTATCTACTCCTCCCTTCACCCTTAACCAACTGGGACAAAGCGGGCTGGGATATACCGCCACCAAGCGGCAGATCTTGGTATCATCGCTAACACGTCATCTGTACATTAAGTTCTGAAAAAAATCAAGGTTTATCCAATTAATGCTCCTATTCATAATTTTAAGTCGCTTTATTAATTGATAAATTATTAGTTATTAATGTATCATTTGATAAGAAATTTTTATTGAAGTGCATGACATTAACTATCACACAGTAAAGAATATGATGCACTGCGGTTTTTCTTTGAAAAGTAATTCTTAAAAGAAACATGATACGTTCTTATCGATCTTTGCCATCAAAAAGTGCTTAATCTAGCCTAGCTCTTTTACTTTCGTTATTAAGAAAACTCATTCAAACATGTTTTTAATTATAAATTTGAAATTAAGGTTGATTTTAAATTTACATATTTAAACAACACACATTTAACCCCAAAAGTACTGCATCTCACAAGCATGAGAGGTTTTAAACTATATCTCCATTTATCCCAAGGATTCACTTTCTACTGTCTAGTGAACTCCTGTAATAAACTAGTGATTTCTAGAAAAGCTTCCTTTGCCTCGTGAGACCAAGAAACTATACCAAGAATCAAACTCTACATCAGTCAAAAAAACATTATTAGAATAAATAATCCTTTAGTCACCAACACGAAGTAGAAAAGTACTGATGAACTTCAAGGGCGCGACCTGCGTCTTTAAAGCCTTACACTGAAGGGGGAAAAGCCACTTACTGAAGGCTATGTACAATCTGCGTGTCTTGCTCACCAGCACCCACTACTTTAAAGGAACTCGTGTTAATTTGAGCTCACGGCTCTGGAGGGTTTGGATATGATTAGCTGACTGCAAAGCAGGGGTGTCAGGGATGAAGGGCCTGGCAGACGAAAGCCTCTCACCTGGTGTCCAGGAGGCAGAGAGAAAAGAGGAGCAGGGAAGTAAAATACATAAACCCACCCAGGTGATACCCCAGAGATCCACGTCTTCCCAAGATTCCTAAGAGCAACTCTGCTATAAGTTCTCTAATTCACACACTTTCCAAGACTACTGCCTACGAACACATGAGGCCTCTGTGGGGCATTCCCAGTTTAAACCACGCTAGCACGGTTCACTTACGGTGGAAATGGGATCATAGCAACGAAGGATGATAGGGAGTGTCAGATGTTAGGGGAGATGAGAGGTAGCTAGGTATGTCCATAAAGGAATAACGAGGGGGAAATTATTTGTGATGAGATATTACAGCGGTAGTTACATGAATCTGGACTAGACAAAGTGACATAGCACTATGTACATATTTTGTTCCTATTTCAATTTCCTGGTTTTGATATTAAGGGAAAATGGATGCAGGGTATCCAGTGCCATTCTATAGAACCTTTGTAATTTCCTGTGAATTTGTAACATTTTTAAATTTAAAGAATTTTGAAATCAATTAATTTTAGTAATTAAAGTTTTAATATCTGAAATTTAGGCATCAGAAAACCTCTTGACAGACATTATCAATTGTGAGAAAATTATATTTGATGTGTCTACAAGTGAAGAAAAGTATTAAAGATTCTAGGTAGGTAGTAATACAAAGTTTTTGTCTCTCTAGAACCATGTTTCCCCTCTACCAGGCTGTCCCTAATTATTAACATTTTGAGTATTTATGTGTTGCAATCTCTGTATTGCACTTGGAATTCAGTTTGAGGAAGTTTAATTTCTAAATATATGCCTTTCTTTGCTTTGCTTCTTTCCTGAAATGACATGGGTTTTTTTAATACTATTATGCTTGAATATCTGTACCCGAAGCATGGCATCTTAAAACTGCTTTTTTTCGTTATTATTTGTCATATAGTTTTATTACTCCTTGAAAGATTATTTTCTGTCACTTACTGATTTGGGCTAGAGACTGCTAAAATAGAGGCAGCTTTTTTTTTTCAGAATAATAACACTTTATAAAGAAGTTTGAAAGCTTTATTCCGTGAAGAAAACTAATTCCGAGTTTTAATGACAAATCTATCAATCATGACAATTATATTGTTATTTGAACCTGCAGTGCCAAATCAAATTTTAATGAACAACAACTTGATATTTATTAGTTTTATTGTATTCTATAAGCTTGCAATTTTAAGCTTGAGCTTGATCAATCACATATTTAATTAATAACTAAGGACATTCTCCAGCTAAACACCTGCATATATTCTAGCTAATGCATGATTTTAAAATATAAAACTTATTTATCAAGTAACATGCTACTTATGCATGATTCAAAGGTTTTACTTTATAAAATAGGATCTGAACCATGAGACAGTTTAAATACTTGCAATAAAAGAAATACAAAAATCAATAATTTAATGTGACTTTTATCTTTTAAATGTATTTTTAAAATATTCGATCCCCCAAATCCATAAGAACACATTTTCCCAGAGACAAGCAGTAAACAATTTTTTAAGCCGTGTACTAGTTGGTTTACTTCCCCTCACCTTTGGGGTGTGAATGCTGACGGGCTGGTTTGTTTATTAATGAGCAGGTGGAGAGAATCCAGTAGGAGTTTCTAACATTTCCAGCGCCTTTCTGTCACGTTCTGCTCACTGTCTCACTTTGAAAGATCACCCAGGCCAGAAGTCCGGTTTGAATGATCCTGCTCTCCCCTTCCTAGGTCAGCTAAAAATTACTGGCCTCAACCAGACACGCGCTCTTCCATATAAGCTCTCTGAAAAACGATGGAAACTTTAAGCAGTTCTGTAAAGCAAGCAGAGCGTTAAGAGGCTCAAAAGGGACATCACAGGGAAGAGGGGCTTTTCTGTGGTCCGCTGCTGCAGCCCCAGGTGGGATGCAGGGACAAGGACGCTAGGTAAGGTCGTACCTCAACCACAGACCCACAGCAGACCTCAGCCCTGTCGCAGTCTCAGATCGGTGTGACTCCATGGAAATATGCAGCAGTCCCTCTGCAACCCTCGCCCATTCCTTGGCTCCTCTGCTCCCAGTCCACCACCCCAATCGCCCACACCCTCTCTGCCCTCTGGTTTCCCTATAGCCTGGATGTGTGGACCAGCTGTGGCTTGACCTGTTAGGGCTAGGCTGTCAATAATTAGAGGAGAGGTGGTGACGAGTAAAATTTTAAATAGCCCTCCTATTTTTCGAATATCTTGCTCATCATTTAGATTGTGAATGATTGAGCCTGAGCACATGAAGAGTATTGCTTTGAAAAAGGCGTGTGTACAAATGTGCAGGAAAGCTAAGTAGGGCTGGTTAATTCCGATAGTAACTGTTATCAGACCTAGCTGGCTGGAGGTGGAAAATCCTACGATTTTTTTAATGTCGTTTTGTGTAATAGCGCAGGATAGCAGTAAATAGTGTTGTAATAGCTCCTAAACATAATGCACTTGTTTGAATTAGATATTTTGTATTAAAGGGGAGAAACGGATTAGTAGAAATATTGTGCTAGAGCAGAGTAGTGCTGATACTGGTGTAGGACCTTCTATTGCTGAGAGGAGTCATGTGTGGAGCCCAAATTGGGTGGATTTTAGGAATCCTATTAGTGGTAGAAGAGATTTTGTCTTGTATAATGAATAGTTGTCGGAGCTCTCATGAGTTCAAGTGTGCAATGAATCATGCTATAGAAATTACAAAACCAATATCACCGATTCGGTTATATCGGAATGCTTGGAGGGCTGCTGTGTTTGCATCTGTTCGACCATATCATCATCTGATCAGAAGAAAGGATATGATTCCGACTCCTTCTCAACCAATGAAAAGTTGGAATAGGGTTATTTGCTGTGACTAAAGTTATTATGGTAATTAAGAATAGGAGTAAATATTTGAAGAATTTGTCAATATATGGGTCAGAGTGTATATATCATAGGGAAAATTCTATGATAGATCATGTTACAAATAAGGCTACTCATATAAATAATATGGAAAAGTAGTCTAGTTTGAAGTTTAGGTTTAGATGAAGTGTTTGGATGGTTATCCAATTTCGGGTTGAGATTACTGCTTCATGGTTTGAATTCAGGAATATGGAAGTAGGAATTAGGCTTAATTTAACATATATGGGGTATGAAATTTTTTTGTGAATACTAATTGTAGAGGTGAAAATAGGAATTGTAAGAGTGGTTTATGTTAGGATAAAAGATGAGATAAATAGGTTAATTACTTTTATTTGGAGTTGCACCAATTTTTTGGTTCCTAAGACCAATGGAATACTTCTATCCTATAAAAGTTAAGAAAGCCACACCTTTAAGTATGGTGTGTGGAATTAGCAGTTCCAGCTTACTTTCTCTAGGGTAAATAAGAAGGTTTTATCTTCTAATGTTAGATTCACAATCTAATGTTTTTACTAAACTATAATTGCAGTATAAGTTACCTAGAATAATTTTAGGGTTTATAATTAGTAAAATTAGAGGAAGAATATGAAGAGCCAGTGATGATTTAGTTTTATGTCGGAAAACTAAAACTACTGTTGCTACTCATAGTGGAATAGCTATACCTAGGTTTATAGATAGTTGTGTTGTAGGAGTAAAAGAATGAGGTAAAAGGCCTAAAAGGTTGGTGGAACCAATAAATAGAATAAGGGAGATTAATATTAATGATCAGGTTCGTCCTTTGGCATTATGTATTATTATTTTCTTTAAAATTAATTTAATTAATCATTGTTGGATTGTAATTAGATGATTATTAATTAGGCGATTAGGGAAGGAAATAAGATGTTTGGGAATATAATGATAATAATTTCAATAGGTATTCCTATTAATGTAGGTGTGATGAAAGAGGCAAATAGATTTTCGTTCATTTGTTTTCTCAAGGTGATTTATGTTTTGTATTCTCTGAGTAGGTTGCTTTGGGTTCTGGATTAAATAAGTGAGCTGAAATTTTCAGTTGGAAGAGTAGGAATAGGGACATAATTATCGATGTGATAACGGTGAATCATGTGGATGTATCTAGTTGTGGCATTTCATTACGGAGGAAGTGCTCCTCTGATCTTTAACTTAAAAGGTTAACGCTAATATAGCTTCATAATGCTATAATATTGAAGAGGATCAGTGTTCGAACTCTTTTAGTGAAACTATTTCGAGAATTATGCCCTAATCGGAGCACTTCGAGCAGTAGCCCAAACCATTTCCTATGAAGTTACCCTAGCAATCATTTTCCTCTCTGTTCTACTCCTAAATGGATCATTTTCATTAGTCAACCTAATAGAAATCCAAAAAAAAAAAATCTGACTATTTCTCTACACATGACCACCAGCAAGAATATGATTTATCTCAACTTTAGCTGAAACAAATTGAGCCCCATTTGATTTAACAGAAAGAGAATCAGAACTAGTATCAGGGTTTAACGTAGAATACACCACAGGCCCCTTGGCCTTATTCTTCATAGATGAATACATAAACATCATCATAATAAATGCCCTCACAACCATTATTTTCTTTAATACTATACCAACTACTACCTCCCCGGAAATTTACACAATAAACTTTATATTAAAAACTCTTACCTTAACTGTCCTATTTCTATGAATCTGAGCTTCCTATCCTCAATTCCAATATTACCAACTCATACACTTGCTATGAAAAAATTTCCTCCCTCTAACTCTAGTACTATGCATATGACACACTTCCTTACCAATCTTAGCGGGAATCCCACCTCAGACGACCTAGAAATATGTCTGACAAAAGAGTTACTTTGATAGAGTAAACCATAGGGGTTTAAACCCCCTTATTTCTAGAATCTTAGGATTTGAACCTATTCCAAAGAATTCAAACTTCTCCGTGCTACCATTACACTACATTCTAACAGTAAGGTCAGCTAAATAAGCTATCGGGCCCGTACCCTGAAAATGTTGGTTTATATCCTTCCCGTACTAATTAATTTCACAGAAGCAACTATTATTTATACTACCCTTATTATAGGTACATTAATTGCCCTACTCAGCTCACACTGACTACTCATGTGAATCGGCCTAGAGATAAGTATGCTAGCAATAATCCCCATTATAGCAACCAAATCCAATCCTCAAGCTACAGAAGCCCCAACCAAATATTTCCTAACCCAAGCATCAGCATCAATAATTTTATTATTCTCTATCATTTTGACCATAACATATTCTTATGGACGGCTCTGTTGGTGCAAGAATAGGAGAACAAGTTAGAAACGGTTCAACAAGTTCAAAGTGAAAGCTCTTCATTAACCTGAAGAGGAGCAGTAGAGTATTAATCGTGCTCAGACAGATGTGTGAATCGGTTACTCCATTCTTTCTGCAAAAAACCAAAGACCACCTAGGAAAAGAGATCTAAACCAGGTAGAGTTTTATGGACTGACATGAGAGAATTCCACTTCTCTCCCCATGGGAAATACAAACATCTTCAGCAGCCAGGGAAGAAAGGTGGATGTGGTATTCAGGAGGAGAAATAGAAATATATATAGGCTCATTTCAGGGGAACGCCAAGATTTTCTTCACACTGTGTCTCATTTTAGTCCTACTGGAAAAAATGGACTTCTGCTATGTATCACAAATATAAGAATTCCAATTACACAAAAAACTGGTTAATTATTTTAAAAGTAACAGCGTAAATTTCACCTTCAGACAAAACAGAAAATAGTAAAATAGAAATTATCTATAAAAGAATGGACTACATCAGCAAATCTCAGTTGCAAAACACTGATGGTGTTGAGCAGATGACGGACAATTTCTACTCAGAAGAATGAGAGAAAAAATACACATAATCAACAGAAATCTTACCAGTGCCTGGTTACTATGGTTTTAAAAATTGGGAAAAATTAAACATTGAAATAATCAAAGTAAAGTGAAGTTCGTTTTCTGTCTCTAACTCCATCTCCTTGTTTCTGAGGCATGGAGGGCAGTTTATCTTCTTTGTGACAAGAGATGGTTGGTTGTTTCAGAGGTGTACAGAGGACAGACTTTGAGAAGCTGTCAGGTCCCTGATAAATCATTGTGAGGAAACTTTACACTATAAAGGAGCAACTATTCTCAAATGATGCCGTTGGTCTGTGGGTTGCTTTACCAAAATATTCTTTAGGGTTTGTTGGTAATGATCCTGCCTCTACATTTACAAAGTATTGCAGCCATATGTTATTAGAACTTCAGGCTGGAGAACTTCAGAAGGAGACATGAGCTCACAGATTCAAAAGCAAGTATTTAATCCACTTCCCTTTGTAACACTCTTCCCTCTATTTCTGTCCGCCCCACGCTTTCTGGTTTCCAAATCCTTAGAATGACATTTTATCTCTTCATCTGCTCAAGGGTAGCAAGTTTGTGTACAATTCTACATGAAATTTAAAATGCATCATCCCTCTCCTGAGACATCTCTGATTGCTTTTATAAATGTGTCCAACTGTTGTCATGAATAGGTGAGTGCCAGTTCATCCCTGAATAGATCCCATTGATTCACTAAACCTCAAAGATTGTTGACCTTTTTAAAAAGAAATTCCCACAGCACAAGATATTTTGCAAAGTGACAAGAACTTCTGTGTGTTGAGATGAAATTGGTACCATTTAAATCGAGTATATTTTTGAAGGAAATTGTTATCTACCAGTTATTCAAATACTGTATTGCGTTAAATAAGACATTTTTAATAATTTCACTTGTACTTTTTCTGAAAGGAAAAGAAAGCAAACAGTGTAAAAAAATACAATTCCATGCCACATGCTGAATCTAAAATTAGCCAAAGGATGAATAACTTAAGCCGATATTGATATCCCATGACTTTGAAGCTAAATAATGCATTTAGGGATGATGGGAGGATAGGATTAAGTCAGAAAGTAATTAAACAATGACTGATCCAAATTGCAATGTAGAATTAAGCCTTGAAAAAATAAAAAAGACTTGAAAGTATATATCATTTAAAGTCAAAAGACTTAAGTTCTATTCCCACCTCAGCCACATGTGGTGAAATTCATCTCCCTCCCTAGGCTCAGTTTCTTCACAAATAAAATGAGTGGGCTGAATTTGATGGCCTCTAAGGTCTTCTCTGTATTTGACAATCTATGTTCCGTCTGATCGATACTGCATTAAGCCATCAACCATAGTATGACAGGTTAAACAAAACTTCTACATTCATGCGAGAAGTAGCTATTAAGCAGATATCATACAGAAAGCATTGTAATGAATATATGAATGCAAAGTTTGTGAAAGGAAATGCAAATCTGACACATCGGTAGAATACCCATGTAGAAAGTCCTAAAGTCCTGTGAAAGGCAGGTACAGGGTTTAGGAGAAAAGATGGAGCTGGGGCTTTGGATTTATGAGTGAATAGCTTTTGGCCTTTTTTATAACTCCTTCTTTCTGCACTTTAAATCCTTGAGCAAGTGACTAGTCAGTACTACAAGTGAGCATTAGTACTAAGAGTAGCACCAAAGGTCATCTTTAAGAACTCTCTGTTATGGCTCAAATCTAAAATGCCTCCTTCCCCCAACCAGATTCTCATGTGTCTGGAAGGAGATTGGACCCAGGAGGTGCTGTTCTCATCAGTTTTCACTGGTGAGTCCGCTATTTGCTCAATGCACAGTTGGAGGTGGATCATGGAAGGGTCTCTTCCTGTCTCCCGGTCTTCTTTGTTTCCTCTGTACCTTTCCCTGTGCTTTCACCCTAGGCCACTTTGTTTCTGCAGTGGAGCCAGCGGACATGGACTAGAAAGTATTAACTTGCAGGTGTCCCAGTGATGGGAAAGTCCCATCCCAGTGATGGGAAACTGAGGCAAACTCCGAACCCCGCAGGGTCTTCCTGGAGCTACTGAATCTGGCTGCATGTAACAGCGCTATTGATTCGTAATTCTCCAGTACAAATGACCTTTCTTCTAATCTGTCCTGTGTTCTCCACAGCTATCATTCTTACGCTTCTCATCTTTCCTTTAAAATGTCTTGTAGTTATTAAAATGATTTCTCAAGAGCATATGCATTTCAAAAAGAAGTAATTATTTTAGTAACCTACGGGATTCACTGACACACGCTAGTAACAAGTTCTCGTAGAAATGTTTCTGTGACACAGGTATTTTCAAGTTCTTAAAGTTATATCATCAAGGGGAACCTCAGTTCTGACCATAGGAGACCATTCTTGATTTTGCTTTTGCCAGCTGTAGTCGTTCTGATCCTGAGGTTACCCTGGTACCCCCTACTTGTCCTTTTACTGCAGATACTCAGAGTTTAAAAAACTGCCCATAGATTTCTCCTTTTATGAGGTTTACGTGAATGTGTAATCAGAAGATATTTTCACATTTAATAGTATGAAAAGGAAATTTTGTGATTTGAAGTTTGGTATTAAAAGGAACACATTGGACTGTGCCTGCCTGGCAAGTGTAAGGTCCTGGGTTCAATTCCTGGTGCCCAAACGAATAAAATCAATACTCTGGGCCCGAGGAGGCAGCTCAGTGACACAGAACCTGTTTGGCAAGAATAAGGTCCTGGGTTCAATTCCCAGCACATAACACACACAAAAACTCAATACATCAGCTACCATGCAGCAAAGGTTCATTCTTTCTCCAGATCCCTTTTCAATCTCTACCTTGCTCTCTCACTAAATATTCTGTTAAATGTTAGCAATAGTTTACTGATATGTGACTGTTAATTAATTAATTGGTTAATTTAATAATTTACATTCCTAATATGTTCTAGGACACTCATGCTTTGGTTTGAAAACCGTAAATGGGGCTATTTCAAGAATACACTGTTCAAGGGAAACTCCATGGGAAGTGGGGAGTCCAACAGTCACATCATTGTTTGTAACATGAAGTAAAATGAAAAGTAAAAAACAACCCAAACAATCGCAAAAGGTCATAAGTTAAACAAGCAAGTTCATTAAAAACATGGAATCTATTATATAAACAAAATTGAAAATATTTATTGGAAATTTTTTTCATAACATTATTGTGCAAACGTATCATATTACTTTTAAAGAATAAAGAAACAGTCAAATGGATAAAAACATATTTCAGTCTAATGTGAGGAAAGGGTAGGATAGAAATCCCTAGATTATTTACAATCCAGCACAATATTTTAATCTTAATCTTTTAATTTCAGAGAGAGATATAATAATCTAGAATGTCTAATTTTAGGGAAAAAAAGAATTTTCTAAGATTCATGTAGCTGGGTTTTTGCATACAAAGACTCAGAGGTTAAGGAAAAAGTCATAGCTAAAAGCAGAATTTATGATCTAATGTAAGTGCCCATGCACAGAAAGAAGAAGCCTTTCTATTCTCAGAGTAGGGGTAGAGGGGTAATTTAGGGGCAAAGAAGAAGAGGTAAATACACTAAGAAGTTACACCAATCAGGAACAAAATCCTTGCATTTCTTATGCCAGGATAAAATCTTAACGTGGAGATGAGGCAAAAGATGTATAAACACACAGATAAACTTGAGAAACTCCAATGCAGGAGGGGACAAGTTCATCCCTGATAAAACTTATATAGAGAGTTGAAGAATGTATTGAAGTTTAGAGTATCTCTTTTGTGAATTTAAACACGATGACAGTGATATAATACAAATTTGTCACTGAAAGTCTAGCTAAGGGCAGAGCTGTATGCTTTGAATGGCACAGTTCTGTGGCAGGTTGAGGAATACGGGAGTGGGCAGTAAGAGTAGGAAGCAAGGCATCAAATGTTCTAGACATAGTGTGATAAAAACTGTGTAAATTGTCAAGCAGATCATGGCACCTAAACGAAGTATGACAGTCCATGAAATAAGGTCTTGGCTGATAGATTCGCTCTATCTGGTTCAAAGACATAGGTTCCCACAGAGGTTAGAAATTAAAGTGAGCAGAATAAGGAAAGGGTTGAACTAGCAGCATAATTAGTAATGGTCAGAGAAGAGATGAGCTGAAGTTATTATTTCTAAAATTTTGCATGACCGAAATCTGTAGGTTGCATTTCTAAAGGATGAGTAAATGAAGATGCCATGACTCTCCGTCAACTCTTTTCTTCTCCGTCATAATACACCTGAAGATGTGCTGGACCACAAATTGTCAAACTGTCTTTATAAAGGGTTGTATGACAAATATTTTAGGCATTGTGACCTGTATGCCGTTGGTTGCAACTGTTCAACTTTGCCATTGTACCACAAAAGTATGAAGAGTGCCAGGTAATTTTTAAACTATGGGCACATTTGTGTTCCAATAAAAATCCATTTTCCAAAAAGCAGGTGGTGGACCAGATTGGGTCCATGGGTCATAGTGCTGACCTCTTCTCAGGATGCGCTCTAGAATGATATGCTAACATCGCACCAATGGGAATGAATGAGCAGGAGCAGAGATCTCTGATAAGACACAGATGCTACCAGAGCCTAAGTTTGTAGAGCAATACCAGGTCTGAAGTGAATGAGGGATGGACAGAGGCCACTGGCATCCATCACACAGGTCAGCTTTTTCCTCTGGCCCAATTTTTCTTTCTCTCTTATAGCAGTTTCCAAGCCTCTAACTTAGAGTCTAGACAATGCTTATTATCCAATTTTAGAAAGCTCTGCAAGGTAATAAAAAAGCACCCATAATACCATCACTCATGCATAATGATTGTTTATGTTTTTATAGTTGCCTCTATCTAGTAAATTCTTCATAGGGAAATTTGGAAAATAAATGCATAAGTACTAACTCAATTGATCTGCATTGCAGTTAAGATGTTCATTGACTTCCAGTAGTTGCTAAATAAATTGTTTTCAAATATACAATCAGTCCCTCTGAAAAATGGTACTGTATATTATAAGAAAATACCACCTAATATGCAGTTCAAAAACCAGGTTGTAGGCGTTAACCTGGCCAGATGAGTTAAAATATATATTAATTGTCTCTTGTCAGTTTCTTTGAAGATCCTAACCAGAATGCTTAAATAAATACAACATGTTAGGAAACTGCAAAATGAATGGAAAGTAATAATTCAAGAATCATAAGCAAAGATCTGTATTTGATTTAAATACGAGTTTCTCTGAAACTGTAGAAGTGAACATAAATTCAAATGTCTGGAAATAAAAGAAAATGAGAAATTAATTACATTACAAAAAAGAAATATTTAGGTCTTAAAATGTGTTATGTATTTTCCATTTTAGTGATTTCTAGTTTCTTTTACTATATAAAAATATTTTACACAATTGTGCTTCATTTATTGAATTTAGATAAATCTGTAGTTATACCTCCTCCTGCTAATCACACTTATGGTGTGTATTATCCAAGACAATTCTTTTTTTTAAGAAATAAAAACAATGGTGCAAAATATCAAAGTAAGATTATAGGAGAGTAGCAGTGGTTAGTACATTGTGTATTGCTGTCTTCAGAGTAGTTTCTCATATTACAAATTACTGGAATAAAAAATTGATCAAACAATGTAGGCACAAAACTTTCTTTTCTATGAACTAATAGCAATAAGGTAGTATAACTACTCTAACTACTTTGTGTGTATATATATACACACAAAAAATAAATACAACAATTGTTGTAATATATATATATATATACACAAAAATTAAATACAGTTGTTTATATATATATATGTGTGTGTGTGTGTGTGTGTGCGTGCGTGCGTGTGTGTGTGTGTGTAAGGGAAAAGGAAAAAGTTTATATTTCCTTTATATTACTTCTTTCCTTCTTTTTTTCCTCCTCCCCATCCCAGTTTCTCTTTCCTTTTGAAGTTTCTTCCCATTTCACAATATCTATTGTACATATTTCAACATATTGTTTTTTCTCTTGCTCCGTAAGGACCAAAGGATTGATGAATGATCCATATAGATTTTCCAAACTAAACAGTCTCAGTGTATCTGTGATCTAATGTTTAATTTTGTAAACTAAACAGTTTATATAGAAATGATAGAATTCTGTGTTTCAGCTGACATTGAATCATGAAGGTCGTCCCAGGTCCTCAGGGACATCAAAGACATAATTAGTTTTATACACAACATTCTTTCCTTGGAAACCAAAGTTAGTAGGTGTTGTTAGATGACTGTAGCTACAAGAAAATAGCCAGAATACAATTTCATATTAATTAAGACTTTCAGCAATTTTAACAGATTAGATTATTAGTCCATCTCAAAGCGAAAGAGGGTTTTATGACTGACATACTTATATGCAGAACAGGTCTTGCTGATGAAAATAACTGACACACTAGTCCATTCAACCCTTAAAATGAAACAGAAAGCTGTCTTGTTCTTTCCTCATTGGAGTTTTCGGAGCTGAACCTTTTGCTTCTGCAGTGACTGTACCTCTTTTACCCTTAGAGATTGCTCAAGAAATTTTCCCTGCAATTGACAATTTCTAGGGAATTTTGTGACAAAATTAATCCAGACCCTCTTTTGACAATAGTCATTAATTTTTTAAAAATCGTGCCACAATTTATTGGGTTCCATATCATAATTTCTAAGTTTCATTTTATACTTCTTAGGAAATAGCTGACAAATTTAATTTTTTTAAAAAAAATCTCTGCATTCCCAATAAGTGTCTTAGTTTAGATCTTTGAATCGACGGGATTTTACTTTAGTACATGGTGAGATATTTGAGTCTAGATTTAATCTTCTGCATGTGGATATCATATTTCCTAGCACCCTTTCCTCATCTTAGCTCCAATGCCATCTTACCTCCAGTGTGTTTTTTAGCCCCTTTGTTAAAGATCAGATAGTTGAATGTATTTGGAGTTGATGCTGCATTCTCTATTCTATACCATTGGTCCACATGCCTGTTTTTATCTCTCTAGTTTTTTAGCAACTTGAAATTTGAGACTGTGTGTAATCAATAGCATTTCTATACACCAATAATGAACCAACCCAGAAAGAAACTAGGAAAAACAATCATTCACAAGAGCACCAAAGAAGTGCAAGTTCTACGCAATGACAATTACAGGATTTTAAAACAAAGGAGACTGAAGAAGACACTAGTAAATAGAAAGAATTTGCTGCTGTTCCCAGTTAGGCAAAATCAACATTATTAAATGGCTATACTCCCAAGCCAAAATACAAATGCAACTAAAGCAGAGAGATAGTAAGGGACTTGGAGAAAATGAACCAAAAACCCTCCATGCCAATGGTTGGGCTTAGGTCCTGTTTCTAATTTTGAGTGTCATTCTCCTAACTTAGGAAGAGACTCCCAGCAGTCATCATTGACAACCAGCAGAAGCCTGTGGGAGGTGAGAAGATTTCTCAGAGCAACACTGGCCCATGAAGGGAGGGGAGGATGGGAGGCGACCTGCAACAGAAAGGCCCACATATGGGACAGGCAAACTGGGCAGCTGGTGGAGGCTGACACAAGAGAAAGGTCCAGTGAGGGAAATACCAATGACCAGACCAAGACATCTGGAGACCCAGAAAATCGAACTGACTTGGTTGACATATAGTCACTGTTGAGTAGAAAGCCACCCTAAACACAAGAGGCCTTTTAGCAACCCTTTTTTGGACCTCTTTCCCGGTCCATTTGCCTGGAAGCTTTTTGCTTCTACATTACAATAAATGATGCTTTCTGCTTTTGCTCTACAGTAATACATTTGCACAATCTTCTTTTGACTATCTTGTAATCCTTTCTGGGTTAAGAAAAGAATTCACCAGCCAGATAATAACAAACCTCACTGGCTCCTAAGATTTCGTGTGTCAATAACTTCCAAAACACATATTAATCTTTCCCTTCTGAATCGAATCCTCGGAGAAGTATTAAGTTTTCTGCTTCTCAATCACCTCAATACCAACCCCTTTGTTTCCCTTGCCCTCACACTGCCTTTCCTGCTTGTAAGATAAAATATTTTTCCATCTATCGAACAGTAATTCCTCCAACTCTGTCTGCATCAGATCTCTTTCGATACTTTGTAAACCTCCAACTGTTACATTCAAGGCAACAGTATGAAGTACAGAAACACACCTAGTATATATTATCTTAAAATGAGATTATAAGGTCTTTTTTAGTCCTCTCCTTAATACTTTGTAGTTCTCTGTAATGAACACTGTTTAGCCATAAAGAGCAATGGAACATAGTTGAATATTAGGAATATTAAATGAAGTGTGAGAAGCCAGACACAAAGTTCATATACATAATTTATGTGACATTTCCAGAACAGGTAGAATCATGCTGACAGGCTATGATTGCCAGGGGTTTGGTAACAATTGTGAATTGGTATGGATTTTCTTTGAGGGTCATAACAATGTTTTAGAATTCACAGTGTGAATTACTGAATGGTGAGTTATAAAATTATAATGTAATGACACATAAATGACATCTCAACAAAGTTCTTATTTAAAAACAGATTGTATAACTGCTGATACCAATATCTTCAGCCTGAGTAAATGGTCCATTATTGTTTCTGTCATTAATGGACAGATTTTTTTCCAAATTACAGCCACTGTGACAACACATGGGATAGTGAATTCTCAGTAGAAATCATGGCTAAAACAAATCGTTCAGTAAGGGCCTCATCAAATAATAATAAAAAACAATAAAATATAAAAGATTAAAAGCATTTCATTTCATATAACAAAACCAGTTGATAACATAGGTACCTAATATATAAAACTGAACTTTGCAGAAACATTATTGTTAATTTTCTGTATCATTTTGTTCTAGAAAAAGATTAAAACAATTATTTTATATGTAATATAATTTTAAGTGTTAAAGCCTAAATAAAGTGAAATGTCTAATTAAGCTCCCAAGATACTATATTAAATTTCATGTAATCTAACAAATTCACTTGAGAATCTAAATAATGAGGTAAAGTTCCCAGATACTAAATGATAATTGACTCAAAGAAATAATCTTATCTCTTGTTGACATGCAATTAATTATATACTTACTCATTTGTGAAACTTCTGACTGTGTAGTGCATGTTACGTACTGTACTGTATTTAGTAATCACTAATGATGTTCCTGTAGTGCATTGTTGATTCAAGATAAAAACTGAAACATTAATTTGTGCCTCTTCCTATCTAAAAGAGATAGATTACTCGTTCTTTAGGACCTAGAAGATGAAGACCACTTATGCAATAAAACGGATATCAAACCCTCAAAAGAATATGAGGTTTGTCTGAATGAATCTATTTGTCCTTTAGAAAATTGTTCCATATTTTACTCAAGCCCATGCATCTTGAAAAAGATTTTTTAAATTATAGTATTCTCAATTCTGCCAGTAGGCTGAAATGCAGAGCTACCGTTGTGATCAGCAAAACTTATAAAGTATTCATTCATTTAACCTCTCTGCCTACCATGCTCCCACTGCCCACACCTGCTCACTTGTCCCACACAGGGTTTAAAGTAGAATTACTTTTAGTTTACAAGATTTTTCCTCCCTCAAGACTTTTTTTTCAAACCTATACCTCTTAGTTCTACTCCATGGACAAAGATTGCATTTTCTTTTTTCCTCTGATGTAGATGGAAAAGCACAGTCCCCAAGCCCAAGCTGATCAAATGTTCTATTTCTCTGCATAAAGGCATATTTTCCCCAGGAGTGCTGTAATCATGCTATAGCCTATAAAGCAGGTGATATCATGAGTTAGAAAAGAGACTCCTTTGATCATCAAGTTTTCATTCTGGACCCAAAGTTCCACCTATGGTTTTGTCCACAAGAAACTTAATTTTAATACATAAGGAAAAATTGGATCTCATGGACACCTTGAGTGAGCAATAAAAACAAACAAGAATGATTGGAAAATTAGAATGTGACTATATAGGTGCATATGTATATATACATATGACTATAACTATATATATATATATATATATATATATATATATATATGAAAGGTTTCTGCTCCCTCAGCTCATATTAGCCAGCTCACTAAGTCCTAACTTCCTTCATAGAGGAGAAAAAAATATTTAAAATTAAAATGTCAATAAAAGAATAAAAATTCAGAAGAATAAAGATAATGATTTTAATACAATATCCTGGTTATAAAAGTGATCTTTAATGTCTGGGAAAGGCAGAGTAACAAAATTGCATTGAACATTCTTTTCTGGCTCATGCCCACATAGCTTTCCAAGCTGTCCTGGGGCAGCACCTCCCACACTCTCCTGGGCCAGCCCGGCTCCTGCCCCCCAGCATAGGGCTTGTTCTCATCTGGCTGACCTTCTCCAGGCTCTGAGGTCCCTAAAGGCAGAGTGGATGTCATTTCTATTTGACCAAACACTGGCACAATTTGATCATGACAAATATTAAATAAAGGGAAGAAGAAAGAGGAAAAAGGGAAAAAGGATGAAAAGGGAAAGAGAAGAAGAGAAGGAAGGAAGGACAGTAACTACAGCTGGCCATCCGCATTCACCGTTTCTGCGTCCAATTTCAACCAGCCTTAGACCAAAAATATTCCCAAAAATGACATAATTGCTGGCTTGGACTCTGTAATCAGACCAGGATGGTTGGCTCTGTACTGAACATGTGTAGACATTCTTTTGCCCAACTAAGACAATCAAACAATTACTCATGTAGCATTTACATTTTATTATATAAGATAAATAACACAGATTATTAAAGAGATACAGGAGGATATGCATAGGTTATATGGAAACAATGCAGCGTTTTATATAAATAAATTGCAGCACCTGTGGAAATTGTTGGCCACCGCATTACCGGATCGAATTTTGCATGACACAAAGTAGCAACTATATATTTGTTCCATCATGTTAAATTAAAATAGCACTTTTTTCTAGATTCCATCATAATTTTTACTTTCTTATTACCCTTGCACAAGCCTAAAACTTATAAACCTTTCTAACAATGACTATTATGTAGAATAATTTCCATTGACACCTGGGAAACCATAATAATTAATAAAAATATGTTTAAACCTCAGTGTAGAGTAAGTAGCTCGTGAAAGGATTCATTAGAATTGCTGATTGGCTTTTTAGGCATTCATTTTTTTCTGCAATTTGTGCAAACTAAAATCTTCTGGATTGTTTCTATTTTTGTTTTTATTTACCTCCATTTAATAAATATTTCAATAGCTACAATAAATTATCATTTTCAAATGTGCTATACCATTTCCATCTACCCATTGCTGATTCAATACATACCACTTTATATTAAAACACTCTCACTTCCATAGTTATTTCTCTAACGTGTACAGATTTATCTAACCTTTAAAATAATAACTTTCTCAGATTTGAAAAAAATTAATGACAGAAATAATGTAAAAATACTTAAAATTTATATAAAAGGCAAACATTTCTTGAGAAATTTTTTTCTTATAGCCAGTATGCTGATAAAGATTTAGTGCATACTAAATTAAAATGTAAGTAGGATGACTATCATCAACAATAAAAATTAATATTGGCAAAGAAGCAAAGAAAGGATCACTCAAAAGCATTCTGAATTCTAAAAGTGGATTTAACAAAAAGCTTAGAACAATCATTACAGAGAGAAAACTGACATCTAAAAATATATATACTTCAAAGAGTATATATGACTAGAATATTTATGACTAGAGAGAGTATTTATGACTAGAAAGGATTGTCTCTACACAATCAATCTTTTTTCTTCTCCTTCTGGTTTTTACTCATAAGTTTAATATGATAGGCTACATTGATTCTTGGAAACCAGTGTGTAGTCCTATACCTTTATTACTGGGTATTGACTTTAGAAAACGCTGGTTTTCACTGTGGCACTCGCATAAATGTATACTACATATTTCAATCACATCCATTCCCCCCTTACTTTCAACCAGCACCCCTCCTCACTTCCTTTTGGCTAATAGTTTCTCTTCTATTTGCATGGCACATTTTCTCCCCTAGTATCAAGGAAATCATGTGATACTTGTCTTTCTGTATCTGGCTTTCCATAATGACACAAAAACTCCAACTATCCTAAGAACACCTGATTTATCCTAAATTTAATGTATTACAATAAATCTAAAAACACCCATATGTGTAAGAACACCAAGCTATCATCTCTAAAGCTGAAAACTGAAAGATAAAATTGAGCATAACTTAAGTAATTGAACATAATTTATCTTGAAAATAGTGCTTCAGCTAAAAGTAATTTTAATTCATGGAAAGTGAGCTGGTGGGTGGAGACTATTTTAGGAATTCTAAAAGTCTTCTAAGCATTTTGAAGATCTTTTATATTTCAATAATATGGTTTTGTTCATTATTATTATAGCCAATCTCAAAATGTATACATTTCCTTGCAACAGAGTGAATCCCTGTTATAATTCTTATGTTTAAGAATTGTGTGAATTTATTCCTTAAAAAGAGTAAGATGTAGTTGACCATAAATGTTCCTGAATCACAAGGCAGTACTCTAAACGGGATGGGAAAATGAAAAGGAAGATTAAAGAAAGTAGTTAGTATGAGAAAGTGGCGCTTCTATATGAGGAATTTACTATGTTTGGGGCATACTTTGGTTGCAACCAATTTTCACTTTCCTATTCCTTTAAGCAAGTCCACCTGCCTCTTAACAAACTGGGCTATCTTATGCTATAAGTGTAGTCTATTAATCACCTGATAACTAGGTAAGAATAGCACAACCTGTTTATTTTGATGTCCCACTTTCCAGAGATGTATCATATTTTTATGTACATTTGAAGATATTGAATTCTTGAGTTTCTCATCCTATAATATACAATGTCTTCATAATCACTGCAGGGCTCCTGCAGGGTTGCAGTAAAACCTGGAAAGCCAAGCCCTAAATAGCCTAGAACAGCACCTGCAAACCTTTTAGGGATTTCAGTGATACAAACAGCGTGCTGTGACATGCCTGCCATAGGTCCGCTGTCCCTGGTCGAGATGATCACCCTTTTGTAGACAAGGCAGCTGTCTATGATACGGAGATAATCACTTTATTCCCAATATCATTTATTTTGCTAAGCAATGTACTCCAAATGAACAACATAGAAAACTAAAAATAGTTCCGTGTATTCTGTGGAAAACCACAAGAATTCTATATTTTGTCAATTTAATTCCTCTTTGTGGAACAAGTCTGAGTGTTCTTCAGGTATGCTTTACCAATCACTTGGACCAGAATCACCCAGATACTTGTGAAAAGGTGAGTCCCTGGAATCCATCTCAGCTGCTGAAATAGAATCTTTGCAAGTGGCTCCTTCCTGATCTGAGAGTCAGCAGACTTTTCTACATTACATATATGTTTGCTCAAATTTCAGATCTCTAGTTTAATGCAGGAACTTGTTTGGGGAGAACAGGCAGTTGGCAGCCCTTGGCACACTGGAGTTTACCCACTGGAGGAAACTGTACATCCTCTCTCCCCTCTACCTCCCGTGGGGTTCCAAGGCTTTTCTGCCAGTGACATGGATTAGATGCTTCCAAGTACTCAAAAGCCCAAAGGTTAATGAGGCATCTCATTCATATTTCATGATTGCTGTTTGCCCTTCTCTGCCTGTGGGACACACAATAGAACAGTGCAATCAATAGAATAATATCGGAAGTACCAGACAATTACAAGATCTGAGAAATAATCCATAGACTCCTGCTGTATTTAAAGTGAATGCCCTGAATTAATAAATCATCAACAGAGATCATTATTTCAGCAGAATTTGCCAATGTGTGGGACAAAAAAATATATCAAACCCTAGAGAAAAAGAGCTGCCCATTTCTTTTTTCAGTTGCTCCATTCTAAATATGCCCGTCTTTATATCTGCCCTCTTCTTTGTCCCTAAGACTGTTGATCTATTCCTTTGTTCCTTGTGCTTAAGGGCTATAGAGAGCTTTTTTATCCTGAGGCCAAAATGCTCACATGTGGGGGTAATGAAGCACATGATGGGAAAAATGTAATATATCGGTGTTGCAAACTAGGACCTCTGCCATTTGCTTTCTGTTTGGTGCACTTTAAATCTTACTGGGTAAAATTCCTCCTCAAACTTTTTGGGAGAGAAGTTGTGTGTTATTGGTGTTGCTGTTGTTGATATGCTTTCTCTTCTGATTCTGCTCAGCTCTCTTAGCACTTAATTTTATGTTTTAAAAGTTGATTTACTATAATAGAAGCCACCTCTGAATAAAGTATTACAGAGCTTTTGTGCACATTATCTTTCAATCTTACCATAAGTGTTTCCCAAAAATATGCTCTATGGAGTTCAAGTCCACTAAAATTTTCATAAAAAAGAAAAAAGTCCCAGGATTAGTTAATTTCAGAAGAACTCTTTCCTGACTTTCACATGCTCAGTGGTCTATGCTGTAGGGCTTATCTGAGTGTAGCCTGTTGACTTTCACATGCTCAGTGGTCTATGCTGTAGGGCTTATCTGAGTGTAGCCTGTTGAGCACCTGCACTAGACAGCCAGGTCCTGTCCTTATGTGTCTTCAGATGTCCCTGCCTTTGAAGAACCTGAAGCAGCTCTCTGCACTGCCCTTCACCAGCACTTCACCAGAAGCCCCATGACTGGCTTCTGAAATGAGCTAGTGGGTCTGTTCTGTTGGGGATCTCGCAGCTGAAACATTAGTCTAAAATTCTGGTAACAAATCAGGCAAGGCACACCAGGAAAAAGCACATCTTTGGCCATTAGGCACTCCAGGCTAGCAGACTCCACATAAGAAAGAGTGAAAGGTTGGGTGGTTCCATGCAGCTGCCGAAATTATTTTTATTTCAAGAACAATTTTTTATCTTTGCACTTGAGCCAGTATCAGTTGTTTCCCACCACTACTTAGTAGAGCAGGGAAAGAAATCCTCAAGTGAGATTGGCTCTCAGATTTAGACCCCTGGAAAGTCCCTTGATAGCTCTGCACCTCGCTTTCTGTTTTTTTTTATTGTGATTTTTACTGTGTATATGTTTGCAGCACATAATGATTTGCTCTTCTTTGTCTTTTTATTAGTATATGTTTATCTTACATATTTTTACATTCTTTGTGGGAAATTGAAACATGTACATAAAACATGAACATCCCTTCCCCACTCTCTCCTTCCCCCATCCCTCCATCTTTATCTTTATTTAAAGAGGAAAAAAAAGGTAAGCAATAATACAAAATTCCAAAAAAAAAGAAATAAAATAAAATAAACACTAAGAAATCACTAGTTGACAAATTACATACTGTCATCTTTGAAACAGTTGCTCAAGTTACAGAATTAAAGCACACAAAGTGGACATTCAAACCGTGAGACTGCAAACAGTTCTGCTCAACGATCCAACAAAAACTTAGTAATATGGTCATCAATCCTACACCCTTAAACATACATGCAGTTATATCCTTTAGAGCACTTCCTTTTCCTCTCTTTTTTACAATAGAAATTACACATTTTGTGTTTTATTACTCCTACATTTCTTATTACTTTTTCTTTAGTTAATAAATTACATATTGTCCTCTTAGAAATAGTTGTTCAAGTTACAAAATTAAAGCATACAAAGTGGACATTTAAACAGTGTGAGCGCAAACAGTTCTGTTCAACGATCCAACAAAAACTTAGTCCATCTTTTGGACCCTTTCCCCTTTTAGAAAGATCTACCTCTCCACTTCCTATTGTCTACTTTATTTTACTCTTTATTAATATTTGGGTTTCTCATGAAATATTTCATGAGAGTCAGGGAATATTTCAGCTTTTCTGTCAGATTTACTTCACTTGACATTATGATGTCAAGGTGCATCCATTTTCCTACAAATGATTCAAGTTTATCTTTCTTTATCCACCTGTGCCTAAATATCACACTTTCTTTATCCACAGCTAAATATTGAATGCAGCCAATATATCCACCAACAGATGAATGAATAAAGAAAATGTGATTCTTTGTCATTTGAGCTCTTTTTGTACATCTGGACTCAGGCCATTTGGCTTTAACAGAGAATTTGCTTTGCTGTATGAACTCTTTTGCATTTCTGTCCTGATACACTAGGCATTTGCGGGGAGGCTAGAATGAGAATGCAGGGTTGAACTACTGCATGGTAAACATCACACCTGCAGGGAGGGTGGACTGGGCCACAATGCCACTGACTTCATCAGCCAGGATATCCAGCTGACCAATTTCATCACTTTGGCCCTCAAGATAAAATACTAGGGCTCTGTTTAACATATGCACTCACAAAAAGTCAAGAAACCAGAATTTTAAGAAAAATAACCACCAACTGTGGTGAGGACAGCTAACACTCAGCCACTGGCTCCTCATTTTCCATCCCGTGATGCCACCTGCAGTGCCACAGGCTGATTTTTTTGAGCTGTTGGTGCAGCCTCAGGGCAGGGTGTGAGAGAAGGCTTGTAGCCCATGCAGAGACAAAGCTCCAAAGTACCACTAATGAGCAGACCACACAGCTATAACACCCAAATCGCCCCTGGGTGGCTCAGCTGCCCTTTGCAGCCACCAGGCTCACGCAGTGAGCCTCACAGAGCCACCGCCACAGACACAGCCCAGAAAGTTAAAGAGCTGCACTTGTCACCACCCAACTCCATGCCAATGGACTTTGTTCACTGGCTCCAACCATCAGCAAACTCCAAACCTAGTTTGTCTTTCGTTTCCTTTCTGCACCGGACAGCAGAGGTATTGACCTACTTTTCAACTAGCTTAATCAGTAAAGAGGCAAACACCTGAAAATAGAAACTGAGTCAGCAGGGTCAGAATTTCCAAGAAGAAACAAATGACAAGCCATTGGCTCCAAGGAAAGCCCAGGGCAATTGTAAACTTTGAAAATGGTGTGGAATTTTACTCACAAAGTGACTCTTTCTAAATAACAAGCTAGAGCTAAAAATGAAACCCTGTATAGCAACTGCCATATTTGAGAGTGTAAATACAGGAGCCTTTTGGGGAAGAGATTGTTTAAAACTGAGCCACGGAACAATTATGGAACAATTTCACATCAAGGTTTCCAGTGTTATCCTACCACAGTGACTGCATACGAGACACCTGCAAGAGAGAGAGTGCAGACAGAGACCCAGGTCCAGAAGGACACAGGCCCAACTTCTATGGCCAGGAAACACCCAGTTATGCCTCTGAGAGACAGCTGAATCTGAAACTACAGGCATTAAATCCAGTAGTTTTCTTGAATCCCCGCCTCATTGCCTATCTGTAAGTGAGCAAGAATATACATTCTGGATGTTTGCCACAGTCTGGGGTGTACAGACAGAAGGGTCTCTGGAGCAGGGTGATAACACAGAAAAACAAGACACAAAGCTAGGCCAAGAGAACTGTAACTTGCTAGATTCTAAGACTACAGGTCCTGGAAAGAAACCACTCATTTAAAAATATTGCAATTTTGTTTTCGTGGATTCTCACCACCACCACCACATTGTGTTTTGGAGGCTTAGTTTTTTGTTTGTTTGTTTTATTCTTTTTTTTCTTTCAATTCTTTCTTCTTATTTTTTTTCTATTTTTCATTTACTTGAGTCTCTGATTCCTTCTTTGTCTTGTTTTTTTTTTAATTCCTTTTTTTCTAAGTCCATTAATTTTCTTTTGTTTGTTGTTTTAGTAACTTTTCTCATTGCTAAGACAAAATACCTGGCAGCCAAGGTTAAAAGAGGAAAGGTTCACATAGCTCACAGTCTGTAGAGATTTCAGTCCATAACTGGCAGGGCTAAGGCGGGTTAATACATGGCAGAGGGGCAACATTTCATGGTGGCGCAAGACAGAAAAGCAACAAGAGAGAGGGCAAGATTCTTTCTATCCCTTATACTGCACCTCTTCATGGGTGTAGCACTCACACCCTTAATCCAAACTATGCCAGTAGTAGACTGATTTACTAACCACACACCCTTAATGTGAGCACCACACACTCTAGATTCAGCCACCTCTGAAATAGCACTATGACTTCATAAGGCTTTTGGAGGGACATCTAGACACAAACCATAACACTCCTTAATAGGGTCCTTTGTCTCATTTTTCTCTCCTTCTTATCTTCTATTGTTTAACTTCAAATTTTACTTTTCTTCATTCTCTCCTTCCCTAAACCCTGTATCTTTGCTAGTATAATCAAGAATTATTAATTTTAGATACTTAGCTCCATGTTATTAGTGTCAAATATTTTTCTACTCTCAGTGTAAGTATAGTTATTTCATTAATAGATACCTACTATAGTAGACATTTGATTTATCTTAGTGTTTATACTATAATCTATACCATAATCATAGATTTCTTTTCTATGACTAAGAGTGGCACATTATGCTTTTTATGGTATATCAATAATCAATTTGTGTTTCATGCTATTATTTTGGTGACTTTATTACTATTGACATGGTGGAAAGTTACCATTAATTAGTTTTCTCTATATGCCAATATCTGAATAGCTTCATGTTAATTATGTCAGTTTAAATCTTAGGTTTTATAGGTAAATTAAATGGTGTAAATATATATAATAAAACATCTGATTATACATAGGTCTATCAGATGTGTTTTATAATTTAGGTTTAAAATGGTTTTAGCATTTGTTATTGGTTGATTTAATGATTGATGGTAGCCATTCTTTCTGAGGTGAGATGGAATCTCAGTGTTGTTGTAATTTATATCTCTCAAATAGCAAGTGATATTCAACACTTTTTCATATATTTATTTGCCATTTGAATTTCTTCATCTGAGAAGTCTGTATTCATCTCAGATGCCCATTTCTGGATTGGGTCTTTGAATTTGGGAGGCCTGTTTTTTTTTTCAATTATTTATATGTTTTAGATATACCTCCTTGGTTTGAGGATCAACTGGCTCTAATTTTTTCCCACTCTGTGGGTTGTCTTTGCACTCTATTGGTGATTTATTTTGCTATGAAAAGGTTTTTTTAATAGAGTGAGATTCCATTTGTTGATTCTTTGTAATATTTCCCACACGGTCTGGGTTTTATTCATAAAGTCTCCACCTACACCTATATCTTCAATATTACTACCTATTTTCTCCTTCAGTAGATTTAGTGTCTCTGTTTTAATATTTAGATCTTTGAAGGGTGCAACTTGAGACCATACTCATAAGTGAAATAAAATCAGACTTACATGTGTAAACACTGTATTGTTTTCTTAATGGAAGAAACTGCAAGAGTAAATAAGATCCAAAATGTACAATAGATACTGTGAAAGGGAAAGAAACTGCTCAAAAGGGAAGAACAACTAGGATAGGGAAAAGAAGACAAGAAATAAGGGGAAAGTTTAGATAGATAGATTATACTATATATATATATATATATATATATATATATAGAGAGAGAGAGAGAGAGAGAGAGAGAGAGAGTTATATAGCTAACTATACTACTAATCTCTGTTCACCAAAAAGAACAGTTTGTGTTTTCATTGTTCAATTGTTTGATCATTATTTTCATGCTTATAACTTGAGATCTTTGATCCATTTTGACTTTACTTTAGTGCCTAGTGATAGGCATGGGTTCAGTTTTAGTCTTCAGCATGTGGAAAGCCAGTTTTCCATGCACCATTTATTAAAGAGACTGTCTTTCTTCTAGTGGACATGTTTTGGCTCCTTTGTCAAAGAAGAAGTGGCTGAGTGTGTCTCAAACTGCATCTGCATTTTCTCCTTTGTTTCACTGATCCTCAGATTTTTGTTTGTTTGTTTGTTTGTTTGTTTTTTGGTCAGTACCATGCTGATTTTATCACAGTAGTTTTATAGTATAATTTAAGGTCAAGGATTATGATGACCCTACCTTGACTTTTTGCGCAGGATTACTTTTGTTATTTTAGTTCTCTCCTGGTTCAAAATGAATTTTAGGATGTTTTCTCTAATTTGTTAAGTATGCTAATGACATTTGAATTGGGATTGCTTACAAATGTGCTTACAAATATATGTGACACAGTTTATGGCACAAATATGACTGATCACATGATCTTTAAAACTACCAGTAACCTATATTAGGAGTGGTAAAATTTTTAATGATTTAAAAGCCATATTCTTGTAAACTGATCATGTATTCTAACAGTATATATTTTTGAGTAAAACATTTCTAAATAGAAACAACAATTCTTTGAAAAATATTTAAGTAAATTTTATAAGGTAATATACAAAAATGTCCAAATCTTTGTTTAAACAACAAGGTTTACAATATTGATCAGTTCTTAGTAAAATTTATAACAAAACTAAAAGAGGTTTTACACTCGTTGAAATAATTTATGTTTTCTATTGTCTTTTGTTAGGCTTTCATTAGGAAAATTAAGCCTTATCTTGTTAGGGTTTACATATGCATATGTTTAAGGTTTTGCTTGATACTTACGGTTTCCTAAATTACTGTTTTATAACATATGCCTTATTTTTGAACATGTAATTGTCCTAGTTTAATGCAGTTAGTGATGTTTGTTGTCTTAATATCCTATAAAAGTAACAAAATTGCTTTGCTA
The DNA here is from genome assembly GCA_004027455.1 of Hydrochoerus hydrochaeris. Classification (NCBI taxonomy): domain Eukaryota; kingdom Metazoa; phylum Chordata; class Mammalia; order Rodentia; family Hydrochaeridae; genus Hydrochoerus; species Hydrochoerus hydrochaeris. The sequence goes on along the minus strand of PVLA01006178.1, from coordinate 21,985 downwards.
AATTGCTATCTTATATATTGCTCTGTCATTTAGCTGGCAAATACCATGCTTCTCTTGGTTAATAACACACAACCTTTCTCCAAAATGTATGATTCTAGTGAAGTAATTATTATTGTATGCTGTATTTAAAATTTTTGCAGTTCTTTTGTGGTTGCCTAAGAAAATGTAAAGGTTGTTATTAAACTGTAACTCTTAGTCTTGACATTAGTAAATGATACACTTTCTCCTAAATAGTAATTCACATTAGTTTACAAGAGAGGGGACTCAAGCTATATGTTTATTGTATACTGCTGACTGAAATAATCTTGTTTCACAGAAATATTCATTTTATTTCATTAGCTTGGCCACTGCATTTCTTATTTCAAATGTATCTTATAGACTGGACTTACTTTGCTCTGTAAATCTAGAAGAGAAAGCAGTGGAAATAAATAAGTAAAGAGAGAAACAAATAGAAGCATATGTGTAAGAAAATATTTTGGGTAAGAAGGGATCCTATATGGTAAGATTTTTATCCTGCTGATATGAAAACATATAACCTCCAACCAGTTTTAGATGCCATATGTGTAAAGTTCACGATCTCCAAACATCAAGAAAAGAACTCTTGAACCAAAGGAGGAAGTTAGGAGAATGTTATGACAAATAAGAAGAATAGCTCCCGAATTTCTGGGATGGGTCATCATTGAGTGATCACTGAGGCTCTTTGTCGGGAGTAATTTATTCAGCAAAATAATAATGAGGTTACAACATGAGTCAAATTACAACCAACTTAGGAAATTACAAGTACTACAGCAATGCTTCACTTCACAAACATTCGGCAAAACTTTGCTTCTGTTCACAAACTCCACATTGGTTGACAAATGCAAGAATGGCCATAGCACCCAGAATCATGGAATGAATTAAATTCATGAACTTAGGCACCACTGTGTTGTTGCTTACCTAAAAATAATTCAGTAGGGATACCAGTCAGCAGCAGGCTATTTGCAAAGATCAAAGGAATTCTAGGAAAGGGCTGAGACTGTGGGTCTGGATACCTGTCTGGGTCCACTAGACTAGGAGGTGCTAACTACAATACAGTATCAAGCTGCTGTTTATCTTGCAGGTCTGACATTCTTGCGATTTGCTTCCAGGCACAATTCTGATTCCTTTATTTTTGCGCTGACAGTGGGGAGCAGCTAAGCTGGAGCTAGACCACACATTCAGGGCTAGAGCAAGGTCAGTTCAGAGAACATGAAGCACCAGAGGCGAGCCACAGGAGCAAGTTTCTGAGGCTAGAGCAAAACCATTTCCAGGGACAGAGGCAGCTTGTGTAAGCAAGTGGACCTCCAGCGCAGTAGTATATCAACAGGTATCCGGCCTCGGTGTCCCTCCCTATGAACTATGGCATGGATAGCTCTGAAAATGTTTTGCTCTTAGACCTTGCACTTTGGACTCCACCACATACTTACCCGCTTTTTACTGCATATAAATAAAGATGAAGACAATGCTGGGTTGTTGTTGCCTCTCCATCAGGTCAAGTCCCATGTGGTCCCAGCTTTCCTCTTATTAGGTATCTTGTTTTTTCTTAGTATGTTACCCCCTCTTAGGACTTTACTAGCTGCAGTGAACTTTCTTCAGGGTGCAATCCCTTTCTGACTGTATATTAATATCTAACCAAGCAACCAGCTCGCCTGCCTGGTAAGCATCCGTGGCTCAGGAAAGCTGTGGCTGCCCCAGGGAGAGAACTACACAGTGTCTCTGGAGATCCATGCCATGTTGGAGTTTGGGGTGCTGGAAGACCAGGCGGTCAGCTCACCTCCCTGGTAAGTAGGCTCAGGGACTGAAAATCAAACATCCCACCCCTCCAACCCCCTTTAGCAAATGGGAGGCAGAGGTCTGAGCATCTCTTGGGAGATTGACCATATGCAATATAGCAAATAGGAGTGATTTCCTTCTACCATCTCTTTCAAGACAAATATTGATATCACCGTTTGGCTTTGTTCTGATGAATTGTATTGCTCTATTCGATATTCTGTTTTTATGAGTTCTATAATGTTCTATATTTGGTTTGACTTTGCTATACCTGATTGGAAGAACAACTATTGTCATGACAATGAGATATACTGTGGTACCTATTACTGTTATCCCAGTAACCTGTTGTGACATTCTGTACTAATTTTACTGCACTGTCTCAATTGGCTTTGTTCTGTCTTGTTCTGTTATATTTCATTACCTTCAAAAAAAAAAAAACTAAACAACAACAAAAACAATAGAACATGAGAAAACAAGGTAACAAAATACCTCCAAAAACTCCCAACTCCACCAAAGCTGATCCATGGGGCATGGCAAGGAGAAACTCAAAAGCAAAACAACAGAATTATAGCAGGTGATTAAAAAGGAAATAACAACAAAAAAAAGCAGATCAGTAAGGTACTGAGCAAGCTGAAACATGATATAACTAAACAGATAATGGACTTAAGCAAAAGGAGGAAAAGAAAGTGCTCTAAAGGATATAACTGCATGTATGTTTAAGTGTGTAGGACTGATAACCATATTACTAAGTTTTTGCTGGATCATTGAACAGAACTGTTTGCAGCCTCACTGTTTGAATGTCCACTTTGTATGCTTTAATTTTGTAACTTGAACAACTATTTCTAAGAAGACAATATGTAATTTCTCAACTAGTGATTTCTTACTGTTTATTTTTTTAAACTTCTATATCATTTCTAGTTCTTTCTGCTTTGCTTTTTGTCTTTAAATAAAAATTTTAAAAAATATATATTATCTTAGCTATTTATAATACTACTAGGATAAACAAGAAAGATGAGCACAAAAATCAGAAAGTTAAAGTAAACCACAGAGTTTTCGAGGGGTGTTATGGTTTGTGTTTGGATGTCCCCTCAAAACCTCGTATAGTCATGGAGGCATCTGAATCAAGCATTTGTCATTGGTTCATCATCTAGCACTGGGATTGGTACTGTGGGTGCTGCATTGGCTCTGGGATGGGGAAATGGCATACAATACAAGGGAAGAAAAGCAGCTTGCTGTTCCTCTTTGCCCTTTTGCTCTTGTTAATGGTGGGCAACATGAATGGCTGCCCTTTACTCACACCACCCTGCCTTGGAGCCAGCTGAGTATGGACTGATACCTTCATAAACTGTAAGCTAAATAAACCTTTCCTTCCTTCATTTTAGGTGAGAAAAGTAACCAATACAAAGGATGATATTTACAAGAGCAAATTTGTATTTATAAGGTTAACTATAATTTCAAAAATATTTATTTTGTTAATAACAGTGATTTAAAACAAATTCTGTGTTTAAAACAATGATGCTTTCCTAAAATATTATTCTACTTTTAGTTAAAAAGTTATAAAAACAGCCCTAAAAAACAAAGATTTGTATTTTATGAAGATAAGTTGTTTCTGCTATTATGATTTTGATTACCTTGGAAACTGACATTTTTTATATCTGAGACTAGACTAAAACTAAATGTCTAGTGAAAAGTTTGTAAAACTAAAAATGCATAAGTTTGATAAATACAGAGTAATCATTAAGTACTTTCTTTTATACAACATACATTACATCTGGACCTTATAAATATAAAATTGGCAGTAGAGCTTACATTTTCTGCTGTTTATATTCAGTGCCTACCATTCATAGGGAGAAAATCTTGCCATTTAGATGATTCTACCCTTTAAATCTTGGTCCACATTTAGGGAATTTAACTAAATAAATAATTTGTTATTTTATAAATAAGATACACATCAAATAATAATTCAATTTGTAAACATTAACACTATTTCAATACAATTCTCTGATACTTTTGTATTTCAATACATTCTCTGATACTTTTGTCACAATGGTTAAACTTTGTAGATCTATTAAATACAAAAAACACATGAATATAGCTATACGACTGAGCCATAGATTCTAAATTTTGCCTTAAAAGTAAACAGTTAAATTGATAATAAAAATCTTCTATGACATTGTAATACTAATCACTTCTGATTTATTTTATGTTAAATATATTTCTACTTCCTAAGTATCAAAGCTTTCTAAATATAGAGCTTCAATAAAACATCTTGGTCCCCCAGTCATGTACCCACCAAATCAACACTGTTTAAAATGATAGTTTTTCTTTAGGTTGTGTTACTCATTGTATTAGAATACTTAGATATGCCTGAATATAATGCCTCTCAAAATTAGCCACATTTCAGGAAAAGGCACATGTATAAGCAAATTCATTTTATTTAAGTGTATGCTAATTCTGTAAAAGCTAGTCTTCTTACATTGCTTAAATTATTAAACTAATAGATTTGTTTTGCTGTTACAAACTTTGTTTTATATTTTCCTTATAAAATTTGTAACTGTGATCTGTTAATGCTGTTCAGGAGTATATTTAAAAAACGACCTAAACAATTTTTTTTCCTTTTTTGCCTTTTTGAAATATGGTTTCAGGTTGGCCTTGAACTCTGTAGCCCAGGCTGAACTTTAATTTGCAGCGACTCTCCTGCCTCAGCCTCCCAAGTGCTAGGATTACAAGCATGCACCGTTAAACAATATTTTTAAATGATAGGTGATTCCATATACAATAGAAGGGATACAATGCTGACTCTTTGTGTCCAGAAGAACCTACAGTACAATTACTACTCCCATTTTAAGAAAGATTAGAAAGGGCTAAAAGGACAGTCAAGATTTTGGCCCTGTCCTCCAAGGTCCTCCAAGGTCAACTAAGGCCAGGGGCACTCAGGGGTCCATCTGAAAGGGCTCTGGAACTCCAGTGAGTTATCCAACTTCTGAGCAGGGGGATTGTTGGACACAATCTAACAATTAGATTGACAGGAGTCAACCAATGTACATCACACTAAAGGAAAGTCGCTAGAAAAGAACTGTCCCTGTGCTTCCGAGGAGAGCTGTATAGTCAAGCAAGACCGCAGCCCATAGAGACAGGTAACCCAAGTGGTTAAGATGTGAGGGAACCAAAGGGCTCTTGAAGGAGCCCTGAAAGTAAGCTATAAGAAATCTTCAACTACAGAAAAGCAGCAGTGAAAGAAAGCTATCTTGGATTACTTACTCAGTCTTAACACATAATAAGAAAGGATAACCAAAAGAGTAAAGCAGTTACCATTACAGAAAATCTTTCTCTCTTCATCCATAGGATAAAGGAGAACAGAGTCTATCAGTGAGAAACCACACAGTCCTGTCATAGTTAGGGACCACCATAGAGATGGGGAATAGGCAGAATCCTGGGTCCTTACCTACTGCTTACCACAAATTCATTTGTCTTTTTTTCTGGGACAGTCAGAGACTTAAAAGCCTTTTTTGCTGTGAGCTGTGAATCTTCAGTGGGTCCTGCAGATGCCCAATGGGTAACTAAAACCTTGAACATTTTATAGCCTTTGTTATTTTAAAAGTTAGGATGGAATCCTGTCTCAGTTCTGCATGTAATTATGTTACTCCTATAGGGAGCTTCTAAGAGTTCGAAAAGCAAAGTTGAGCCCTAAATCTAGGTAATCCCACAGTCTTCATAATCAAGGACACCTCCATGAGGCTTGTCCAGTGACATTTAACTATACTCAGGAGTCTCTGGCCATTTTTCCAAACCCATGATCACCTGAATTCCAGGATATCAAAGTCTCACCTCACTAAGACCATCAGAGACAGGTAATCCTCTCCCAGAAATGAGATTGCCCTTCAGCCAGAAAGATTCCAGACCTATGACACAAGATTGAGATACTGATCAACTAGACCCCAGCCTACCAGCTAATCCTTAAAAGCTAGTTCTTACCTTTCCTGGTGATTCAGACTGAACCCCTGAACTATAGCATGGAGTTCTTTCTTAGCTTCTCTCTAACTTTGCAATGAAAGTTTTCTTGTTTTGGGTTTTTTTTTTTTCCCTGTTAAGTAACATGTAAGTTCAGGAGAAATCACTTTGAAAATGTTGCATTAACAAATTTTAAAATATTTAGTGTTATTATTTTTATAATTATCATCTTTCCCCCTACTTTGAACACAAAGTATTAAGGCAATAGAAACTCAGATGATTTGATTCTCCCAAAGCCGCACAATTAGAAAGTGGTAGAGTTGAAATTCTAACAAATTTTAGAGAGAAAAAAAAAACACTTACTTTTATTATGTTCTTGCTCTTTCATTTCTAAATCATTATTAAAACTCAATCCGTTCAGTGAATTCCAACAGAATCACATCAACTGAAAGACATTCTACATCCAGAGGTTAATCCAAGTTGGGCAGCTCTCCACAATTCCCAGAAGATAAAATGAGTCAAAGGAATAATTATTTTTGGAACACGTTTCTATATTAATGAAATACAAGTCATTAGAACACAAGGCTGTTTGCCTTTATAATTGATTTTTAATGTTCAATTTTAAAACAAAAGTTGTGAGGTAACAATTAATTTTATTTCACTTTTAAAGAGGCAGAGACACTGAGGCAGAATTTAGCAAGTAAGCATATATCAACGCAGATCATTAGTGAAAAATCTCCCCAAAGAAAAGGAAGGAACAGGCTCAGATAATTAAATTTGGAGAGAGTGCAACTGAGAGGACATGCCTTGAAGTTCAAGAAGTCAAAAGACACAGGACCCGACTTCTAGGAGACTCTCCTGGGAAATTCTTGCTCAGCGGTTCAAAGTTTTGTGTACCAAAGTGTTTCTTCAAAAATGTTTACCAGAAAAACTAGGAGGAAAAGTGCATGAAAAAATAGAAAAAATTGAATAAAGATTATGATGTGGAATATTGAGGTAGATTTATATGCACAGACAGGAAATAATCACTAGATTTTTTTTTTTCCGTTAAAAAGAGGCCAGGGATATAGCTTAGCAGCACAGTGCCTGCCTGGCAAGCATGAGGTCATGAGTTCAATTCCTAGTACCAAAAATAAATAAATGAATAAAAAGAGGTCACCAAAAAATGGTCACAGGATAATGTATACTCCATGACCCTAAATGGTGAAGGAAGAAGTGACATTTTGCTGCGGTTGAAAGCTCAAAGAGGCAGTTTGCATTCATTTCATTATTTGTAATAATGTAATGTAATAATCTCTATCTGGAGTGATTTTTTGTTAGTTTGCATTTTGTTAGTAATGCATTTCATTAATTGCAATAGCATAGGAAACTAGGCTGGGTTTTTGTTCAGTAATTTTAAGAACCCAGATACATAATGTATGTAGAGAGGAGAGTATGTGTGTGAAGCGATGAACACCTGCTAGTAAGACACTGTCTCTGTATCCAGCAAGGCTCAACTACAGCTCTGCCTACTGCTTTCTGTGTCCCTGTGATATTTCCCTTAATTTAGCTGAGCCTTTATTTTATCAACATAAAATAGAATTTACTAACACTTGTGTTTCAGTATTATAAGGCACATCTATATATGTATGAAGCATGTATCACTTATACACGGTATATAATATGTATATACCTTACATAGAGTAAGTTTCTTTGAAGACACTGAATTTTGCGTATTTTATCATGTATTGTTCTGTCCTCTGTTCCATCTGTTTCTGGTGCAAGTGTTTAAAAAGGGGGGGTTGGGGCAACGGGTAGGGCTCAGTGGCACAGCGCCTGCCTGGCAAGCAGATCTGTGAGACAGGACACCTTGGGATACTCTGTATACATTTATTCAGTTGAATAAATGCCATGACGCTGTTCTTGTAATAGTAAAATTGAAAATCATACCTGTCTCTAAAAACATTTTTCATCTCTAAAACTTGTAGGATTCTACTTTATTTTGCCATTTTCAGTATTCTAAGCTGTCACCAGGAAGTGCTCAGTAAAAATAGCAGAGGCAATAAAGACTAAAGATGGGTTTTTTTGCACTGAGAATTGAATTCACAACCTCACGCAGTACAGAAATAATGTCCTAAAGTAATTTTTGCTAATTATAAAATGTTTTACTCATCCAAAATGTGACAAAAACATTACACAGCTAAAGTCAAAACAAACAAAAAAATTACATTAAAGCAAACTAACAAAAAAAATCACTACAGGTAGAGACACTGCACTGTATCTTTTTCTTGTGGTACTCACTATCCCAAATTTGGTAGTATTTATTCTACCTATGACATTATAGTTTTCCTATAAAGTATATATCCTTCAATTATACAATTTTGGTTTGAAAGTATTCAAACAACATATAAATTGCATCATGCTTTATGCAGCTTTATGCAGTTTCCTTTGATTTTGTTAAAGTCTCACTTTTGTGATATATCTTAATACCTATAGTTCTGTTTGATTCACTTTAATTGCTGTTAATACGAACTGCTAGAATATATGGAAATTTATCCACTTTTCTTTGGATGGGCATTTGTCAGTTAAATTGCAAGGAATCTAGCAATGAATAGTCAGGTCTCCATATCCTTCTGTCTGTGTGCATACGTGTGTTTACACATCTCTATCTTCTTCAGCTTATGACCATGAAGTGTATGGATGTCATCAAGTAAAAGAGACATGAAAAAGGAAACTGGACATACTTGAGATATGTTAAAATGATAAACCTTTTAGAAACAGCAAAATAAGACAAATACAAGAAAATATTAAACATTTATTTTAAGGTGCTTAATATAAGTAGAATTATAAACTCCACTAGGAAATTCAATCAAAAGGAACTAAATTGAGTTTTCTAGTTCCCGTGTGTGCTGTATGCTCTTGCATGATAATTGTGTCTCTTGTGACACTACAGAGTACAGACTAAAGTTGGCAAAAATCATTTACTATTGTACTTACTATTTAGAAAATAGATATTAGCACCTGCCATTTTTCTGTGTCTGGAGTTTTTCTGGACAGTATTTAAGAGTTTTCAATTGCTATTTTTATGGGGCCATTAAAATTCTTGTTTTGATCCTTCCTCTTTCTTTTTCTCTTTTTTTTTTTTTTCATTGTTTGAAGTTCTTCTAATGCTCTAAGATCTGAGGAAGGTCAAGAGCTTGTGTTTTCTTTCACTGGACAATTAGACATCCCTGTCAACTTCCCAGTGAATGCTACACTTCACCCAACGTGTTTTCACTCGGGCTTTTGCAGACTGATACTGATTTTCTTCTCCAGTGGAATGTACCTTTTCATGTAGTAATGCCTGAAGCAGTGCAGAGACTGAAGAAGAATTTCAACGTGTGTCTGTTGGATATTTATTTAATTATATACATAGCTTTTCCTTCTTTCTTATCAGTGCATCAAGGCTCAAGAATTTTCCCTTAAAACTGTATTTCCTATCACAGGCTTCAACTTCCAAATACATAAAGGGACTGCATTAATCACCGTAATAATTTAGAGAGAGAGGGGTTGAATAAGTTGGAGCAGATCCGTCTCCTGACTCCTATATGACTTCAAAGGATGGCAGACCCTTAGTTAACTCATCACAGTTCGCACTTTGCATGTTGGCGTTACTGATTAGTCAGCACCAGCAAAGCAGTCATGTGACCCAATCTCCATCGACTCTTGCATAAGTAAAAAGGTCGATTTATTGGTTTACAGTGTGACCAAATGACAATACGGGAGACTATAACTGAAGTCCTGTGGTCAATGTATTTTCTCCACAAAGGTGCCACAAGGATATTTCAAGGCAATTTGGTGATGCTAGAAAATTATCCTAAACCAATTATGGTAAGAAATTCAAAAAAGACAAAGGCAGGTACATGTTTCACTATCACAACAATGTCAACATTTTTTGTTGCTTTTGTTGGTGGTGGTGGTGGTGGGATATTTTTTTTTATTACTAGGAATTCAATTCAGGATCTTTGAACTGACCTATGTCAGTTTTTGCCTCTGTTTGTTTTTTGTTTTTTGTTTCGTTTTGTTTTGTTTTTTCAATCACAGTCTTGCAAAAACGCTAATTTTCCCACATTGTGCTTGAACTAGTGATCTCCTTCATCAGCTTCCCAAAGTTCTGGAATTATATGTATACCCCACTCTACCTGGCTAAACATGCCAGACCCTTGAGAAGAGATAATTTACAAAAGATCCCCTAATTTTCTTCCAATGGATCTTAAAAGACATTTCATCTACTGACAAAATTAAATTTGTCATTAAAGTCCATCCCACAGATAAAACTCCAGGTCCAGATAATTTGACACATGAATTATACTAAATATTGAAGAAGGAAACAATACAAACTCTAAGAATATTCTTCAAAAATATTGAAGAGGAGGGAACACTTCCATCACTTATTGTGTCAGGCCAGAATTATCCAGATACTAAAATTATACAAATGTAATACACAATAGATTAGACTACTATCCCATATGATAAAGATACAGAGTCTAAAAAATTTTAGTAAATTAAATCCAATATATTAAAGGATAATACATTCTGGAGACTAGGGAAGTTTTCCTGGGAATTTCAGGCTAGTTTACATCCAAAAGTACTATAAATCAATATATCATCTGATAAGGGATAAAATTTACTACATCCCTATATTGAAACGAAGTAAAATAATGATATAAGCTACAAAAAGAATTAAAATAATGATACAAACTCCAACACAGATGAAACTTGAAAATGTTATACTAGGTAAAAGAATCCACTCATAGAAGATGGTATATTATAAAATTCCATTTACACAAAGTATCCAAAACAGGTAAAACCACCAAGCCAGAGAGTAGGTTAGGGATTGTCTACATGTGGGGATGTGAGGAAGAAGAAATTGGAAGGAAATGACCAGTTACTGCTAACAGATACAGGTTTGCTTTTTGGAGTGATGAAATTGATCTCAAATTGACTATGGTAAGAGTTACACAACTCTGTGACAGTATTAAAAGCCACAGGATTGTAGACCACAAACCGTGCAAATTTATATTTAAATGGGTGAATCATATGACCCTATAGAGAACCCTCCCTGGTTCTCCTCTTAGACCACGAAGTTTATATTTGTAATCCCATGAAAAGTTATTGCAAAAGTTAACCTTTTGGAATTCCAAAAGGTTAATTCCAATCTACCACTTCCAGTGCACCACACAGCAAAAATAAAGACAATAAGACAGATTTATAGTTATAGGGAGCCAATGGGTCCTAAGTCCAGCCAGAATGAAGGTTCATTGGGACAAAGGCCTTGACCCAGCCTCAAATCTGGATTTTATTAGTTCATGAAGAAAGGAGTGACTTGAGGCTGAGTGACTGTGAAAATGGCAGGAAATACCTGAGTACTGTGAGCTGGGCTAGGCAGGAGACCTGAAATCACCTCTGCAATATGCAGAGAAACATATGCATAACACAATGGAGTAGCATCTAATGTTTTAGGGTCAGAAACGGTAATCTTTTTTCCCCTGGGAAGTGACATCCCCTTTATCTCAAGGCTCATCCCAGTCAGCAGTGTGGCACTTGGCTCTCCTTTCCATTCCCATCTTGGCTCACCCATGATCTTTGGGAGCTCCGGGGGTGGGGAAACACTTCTCTGCCCCCTTGCTTCAAAGACGACACATAAGCACCTCAGCCAGACTGACTTACACTGCTTAGAGCCAATTGAAGAGATGAGGGAAAATCCTAGCCAGCTCTGTACATATCAGTACGTGGAAATAGGTCCAGGCTTGGCCAAAGTGGAGATGACTGCTCTTCTTTCAAGAAGAGTCCTCCAGGTGGTCCTCCACATGACGTATAATTGAATCTCAGTTAAACCTTTTTAAAATTAATACAATTAACTGCAATAAAATTAAACATACATATAATCATTTCAGTAGTTGCATAAAAAGCATTTAGGAATCCCCAAGTATTCCTGATGAAAACTTCAGCAAATCAGGAATAAAAAGGAACTTTTTCACTCCATAAAGCACATTGAGAAATAAACTATGGTTAATAGCACTCTTCCCGATTTCCCCTAGGATCACACCTGCACCATCATCCAGGTCAGTGATGAGACAGCTATTTTTCAAGAGCTAAAAGTTATCAGTTTAGAGTCCTGATAAATTATATGCACTTTTGTAATAAAGTTTGAGAATGGCACTAGATTTATGCTTCAAAAAATATTGATATTAACATCTTAGTATTAAATGTTTTTAGTCTGGTCATAGACATCTTTCCATTAAAAACATTAAATAATCCAACACACACACACACACACACACACATTCCCATCATATTGAATGAAATTATTTTCAGTTTATGTGAAAAAATATTTTGTAAAAATATATAATTTATTACTGGCGATTTAGCTCAGTGGCATAAGCTGCCTGGCAAACGCAAGGTTGTGAGTTTGATCCCTGGTACCAAAAAAAAATATATATATATTTTTTTTTTAAAGGAGAGAAGGAGATGACATACTCATAACTGCTATTCTAATGAACTCATTTATTAAGATGTATATTTTGCAATATTTGCAGAAAGATTTCAAGGATAAAATTTGACTTTTGATTGTCTGAAAGTTTTTTTTTTTAATTTGGATTTGTTTTGTGCTGTTGATGGTCAGTTGGTTGCTTTGTGTTATGATTGATACAGATTTAGAAGCTTAGAAAATAGAACTGAGCAGGGAGCCAGGGTTCTTTGTAAAAGTCTCTATCCTGTGCAACAGGATGGCACAGAGGTTTTTTGAGTGCTACATCTGCCCTAATGGATAAGGGGTGGTCAGCACTCAGTGTAAGGGAAGAAAAGAATCTTCTCCCCATTTTGTTCTTGCTGCTTTTGCTGGCTGCAGCCTTGAAGTGTTACCCCTGTGCTGTGCCAACCTGCCTTAGAACCAGCTGATTATGGACTAAAACCTCCACAAACTGTGAGCTAAACAAACCCTTCCTTCCTTAACTTTTGGGTGTCTGGTATTTTGTCCCAGCAATGAGAGAAAAGTAACCAAGACTGTTTTTTGAAATGGGATCTTGCACTCACTATATAGCCCCCAAAGTGGCCTTGAACTTGTGATTCTCTGGCCTCAGCCTCCCAAGTGCTGGGATTATAGACAGCCACCACCACACCCTGTGGTTAATTTTTTTTAATAACAGGAAAAGGTATGATCCTCCTGAGCAGTCAATTTTGGAGTATGCGTGATTCCTCTAAAATTAAGCTTGTAGACACTAGGAATTTTGTCTTATGTTCTATTGTGTTCCCTACCAGGTGAGTAGTTCTCATATGAATCATAATCTTGCTTCCAAAATTTGTGTACCTGTTATATTTCTTCTTTCAGCTTATTCTTTTCAAATCAGTTTTCATTCTATCCCTATTTCCTCAAAATTTATTTTTACTGATGCCTGATTTTATTATAGTGCTTATTTCCAACCTGATATTAACTGGCATTATCCTATTACTTTAGTTTCAAATGCCATTTGTTTGGAATCAAACCCAGCCTAGTGTGGGAATAATCCCTCCTACTCTTTCTAGATAACATAAAGACAAGACAAAACAAATGGAGAGTCTAGCAATCTAACACTTGTTTTGGGCAAGAAAGCTTCTGTTTCAAATTCAACCCATCAATTCAGCCTATGGGTGACCTTCATTCCCGGTAGGGCTGGCATCTTCTGTACAGCAATCCCGCAGGTAAGACATCATTCTGATCTTTTCATTCCTACAAAATAGTACTGACATCAGGATACTAGTTAGTTGGCAATTACTCTCTGCAGAAAAGGTCGCTTACTATAGAAGCAGATCAAGCCCATGTAGAAAAAACTGTTCCAACTCAGGCCACTTTGTAAATCACCTTAATCTTTTCTTAAAAGAAAGTATCTGAGCATGCACTTAAAACCTACCTGTTACTTTGGCTGTCATGCAAATCTGTACAAAAGCAAGGAAACAATCCGAAAGAATATTCTCCTTAATTACATTCTAGAAGGGAAAAACTGGATCACAGAAATAAACATCTTACCAGAACGGCAAAACTTAGCATCTGGGAATACAAATTGTCTGTGAGAAAGTAGAGCCACGCGAGCTCAATCACTGTCAGTGAGAGTGTAAATTAGTACACTTTAAAACACAATAAAGAATTATCATGTAAGGGGGATCATTTCTAGAATATGCCATGTGTCAACTCTCTGTGACAGATGCATTCACTGTGTACTGCAATCAGGTACTAAGAAATGAATGTACCCTACAGAGCACTCTCCAAGACAGAACCTTCTAGCCAAGTTGTGGCTACATGAAATCTCATTTTAATTGTTTTAAAATAAGTTTGTCAACTTGAAAATCTGTTTTTTTAAAAAATTAACTCTACAATGACTACTGATACATTTTTTGGAACAGCCTGAACAAAGAAACATAATGAAATATGTTCTCTTCAAATTGTTGTCCTTTGAAACTTTATAGCTAACATACATGAGTTTCGTACAAAATCTCAAAAAAAATCTTCAGTCCTCGGCATACATGGGTTAAGTTAAATGACAATTCACTTTCTGTTGTGCTATCCACATTACAAATGCCAAAAAGCCCCTGTGGATACTGTTTGCAAAACTGGACAGGGTAGACATAGACCACTCCTGTCACTGTGGACCCTTAGTTAGCCAATGCTGGTTACGGCTGGTATCTAGCTGTGCCCCCAGAGCATCATGCAGTAAGAGGTGGGGAGTTTCAAAGGTGTGAATATGGGTTGGGGATAGAAGGTGTGATACTGGCATTAAAGGTGTGGATGATGAAAGCCTCACCCTGGCTTGTAGCCCGGATGGAGTATGGGGAAGGTAGTCTTGCTGCTGCCACTGTTTGCTGCTTCACTATCTCCTGCTTGCCATGCCATGGACTGTTTCCCCTCTTTGATGTCTCTTTGCCATGCCACCCTGCCTCAGAGTCAGCTGACTATGGCCTGAAAGCTCTGTAAACTGTGAGCTGAACTTTACCTTTCCTTCTTTACTTTTGGGTATTGAGTATTTTGTCTCAGCAATGAGTAAAGCAACTAAGACTATTGCTATAGGGAAACTCTTATATTCATGCACCGTAATCAAAATGTTCATAAGAGCATTGTTTATAAATTGGGCTCAGTGGTGCATGCCTAAAACCCTAGCTCTTCAGGAAGCTGGGACAGGAAGATCACAACTCCAGGCCACCCTGGAGAAATTAGTGAGACCCACATCTCAAAATAAAAGTAAAAAATGGCCAGGTATGTCACTCAGTGGTAAAGCACTTTCCTAGCCCATAGTTCAATTCCCAGTATATCTCCCTAAAAAAGTAAAAAAGAGTACATTATTCATAATTTTAGAAATTAAAGAAATGACTCCAAAACTCACCTTCGACATGGAGCAGATGAACTGTAACGTAGTCATAAAGCAGAATCTTATGTAACCATGAATGCATTGCTGGCTCATACATCAACATGAATGAATGTGTAAATTGTTGAGTAACAGAAGAAAATTTCAAAAATTGTGTGCATAATAAGACTATTTTTAAAACTTGGAAGCTACAGAATCGATTAATACATTGCTATGGATACATTTATATATAGTAAAATTATGAAAAGAAAGTCAGAGAATGACAATCATAAAATTCAGTCCAGTTATCTGGATAGAGAGGTAAGGGAGGCATTTCATGAGAGAAACTCTTGGAGTTTCAATGGCACTGGTGAAACACTCTTGGATGAGAGTTCTGGATAAGTTTGCTTTATTATTATGCTTCACAAATTATGCCACTCCTTTTGAATAGATAACCTCACTGCTGAAATCACAGTTTTGCCTTCTGTTATTTCATACTTTTTCTTACTTTCACATTCTTGGTCTCATTGTCAAGTGCTCCATTACTCAGTGGGTGACTCTAAAATATTCTGGTTTTCATGGATTTTGCCATTTGTTCTCTGACCCCTTGAATGACACTTGTTATGCTTCCGAATTTGCATTACCCTGTCTCAGTCTGAATTCATACTCTAACTTGGAATTTCAGAGCTCAATGTGAATGTTAATATAAGCTTCTCATTCAGTGTATATTATCTTGCAGGTCAAATGAGGAATGCCAACTCAGACAATCTATTGTTCAATCTATGTCATCCAAATATTGACTCCTCTTACAATAAAACATCATTATCTAGAAGAATCAACAGGACTTAAAATGCACACAATGTTTCTGAACTGTCTTAGTAGACTTTATTAATATTCTTCTACAAAACACTCTTGATGGTATTTCATTCATATTTTAAAAATCTTCTCCTTGATTTACTTAGCTAAATCTCTAACTACTCTTCCTAATTTTTTATTAAATTCTCATTTAATTTATATCCTATTGGGGTTTTAAAAATAGTAGTCAGATAGGGAAATCTCTTTGAAATTTTTTTGTGGTTATTCCCATGCTGATTTCCTAAATTACTATATGTTTCATAAGCCTATTTTAGAATAAATTATGTATTGAACCACACCAGATGGATGTTCTACTTATCTTGAATAACTCATAGCTTTTTAAAGTAGTTAAGCTATCTTACTTTTAATTATTACATTTAAAAGTCAGAAATTAAATATAAAAAATTACATTAATAGGAAAACAACTAATGTTTCTCAGTTAGCTAAGCATTTCTAACACATACAAATTAAAAGAGAAAAAATAAAACCCATAATAGGTCACATAAATATAGTTTTCACTGTTATCATTGTTCTAGTGACTTTGCATATACACATTCAAATATATGCTGACTACGTAACAAAAAAAAGTAGTAAGTATCTATCTTTTTTGGGGAATCGAATTCATGACCTAGCACTTGCCACCCAGGCACTTATGCCACTGAGCTAAATCCCCAGAAAATAAGTATCTATCTTCAAAACAGAACAAAGTAAAATATTTTGATGAGTTAATTGGCTTAAAAGCCATTGTCTCTGTTCTGTTCCTTCTATTCAGGCCCATGAACAGCTGGTGAAGTAATTGATCACGGCCTCAGAATGTATGTATAGTCCCACTTGGTCCACTTGTTACTCTGCACCATGTAGATAGAGTCCATGTGTCACAGCTCTGCATATAGGGAATGTTCCTCCCTCCCAGCTGTGTTCCGTGTTACCCTCTGAATATGGCTATAAAGTTGTTGTCATTTATTTTCAGCTTCCTCATACATATTAACTTTATCCACTCATAAGCCAATTGTAAGGGTTTGTCCTCTTCCTTTAGCTGTTCATGTGAGACCCATCACATGGCTGTAAGACCAAGCTTGACAGGGACTGCCTGTGTTACCGTGGTAGATGTCTGGATGTCTGTTTATTCAGCCTTCTCGTGTCCTCTGGCCCTGCCTGCAACTGACTCCAGATGGTCAATTCCATCCGGGGATCTGCTTTTGCTAGATATGACTTCTTGACCCTGCTGAGCCAACAAAACCAAGCTCCTAATGGGTGGTCCCAGGTGGCGTCTCAAAATCAAGGATTCAGTCCACCAGGGGCCACTGACATAGGAAAAACCATTTCTACAATGACATATATAATTCCCTGCTTTAGTTGCCATGGTATTGCTTCAAATTCTAAGGGCCTGTGTTGTGACTTTTATTGGGGTTTGCCATGAAATCTACACAGGATCTTTGCCCATCAGTGACAATACCATACTTTCTGTGGGATCGATCATATGACATAAGTACCAGTACAACCCAAGCCTTTTTGTGAGTTGTTTCCTACTATCTTTGCTATTCATGCCAATAACTTTTAATACCATTCTGTGCATGGAGAGAAGACATATTCCCGGTTTAACTGTGTCACTTGAGAAGAGTATACCTGACCTCATGTGGTCTTGGGTAAGGTATTGAACCTATGTCCAAAGAAATAGCCACTAACTACATGTATTTTGCTTACTACGACTTGCAGCCTGGGCCCTTTGAACATGCATTTGGAGCTGACAAGACAATATGTTGAAAACTGATGGAAAGATGGGGTGATTTAAGTTCTCCTAAAATTGTTCAATTGTGCCTTTCTGCCTTGGAATTATCTAAGCTATGTCAGCACTTTGTGAAACGTAGATGATTGTGAAGCATCTTGACCCAGCTTTGCCCCAGGCAACTCCAGCATGCCTCCTTTTTCTCACCCTTTCTGGCATTTTCCTTTCACTCCCTCTCAGACAGAGAAAATCGGATGGTAGGCAGTATGGAATATGGGAAACAACAGCAGAAATTAAGGTCTTCAATCATGGGGGTTCAGGTGAGGTTGGTCTATATGAATTAATTAGATCTCTGCAACCAGAGAGTGGAGGCAGGAGGATCCAGAGGGAAGAAAAACAGCCAAGCTGCAGGAGGAGGAGCACATTGAGAGAGCTGGATTAAGAAATGGAATGTGGTCCAATGTGTGGACAG
This sequence comes from Hydrochoerus hydrochaeris, assembly GCA_004027455.1. Taxonomy (NCBI): domain Eukaryota; kingdom Metazoa; phylum Chordata; class Mammalia; order Rodentia; family Hydrochaeridae; genus Hydrochoerus; species Hydrochoerus hydrochaeris. Next base: position 3,861 of record PVLA01006178.1, on the reverse strand, counting down.
CTTTACAAATATCAGCTACGTGGGTAGATTTTGTGTTTGCTTTGTATTGTATTCTAAATCTTAGAGTGAGCCATTTTGAAGACACACACTGAGAATCATATAAATATTGTGCATTATCTAAGGATCTACCATTTGGTAAAAAACCGATACTTATTCCCCAAATAATATAATAATATAACACAATATATTCGGTTAAAGCTTTTGGATAAGGCACTCACTTTTTTTTTTTTTTTTGCAGTAGCAATTCATTGTAAACCCACATCAGATTTATCAATGACAATCACCTGAGCACATTTTCCCTCACATTAATGACTTCTAGAATTTTCTATTTTTTCCCTTCACATTTGATCTTTCCCTAGTGCATTATTTTCCATTTGTCTTGATTAAACCTCACTCTATTGATTTCTATTCTTTTTCTAACTTCTCAGAAACCTGCGGTATATTAATTCTGTTTTCCGTGAAATTAGCTATCCCTCCTGGCAATGAGTAACATTTAGGAAAGTTTTAAAATCTAACATCACTGCGTAATCTCCTTTTAAAACTTTGGATGCCTCATTTATTTCTTAGAGGATGAGAAAATATGTGCACATTTTACCTTAGGATAAGAAATCCTAGTGTTCCAGTAGTTCATGATTCTTTTATCGGAGACTATAATAACAGTTAAGAAATATCTACTAAAATGTTAGGTTTTTAATACCTGTTTTTCTTTTGCAGTGAGATAAAATGAGAAATAATCATGTCCTAAAATCAAAGTATACTTACCTAGGAATTATGACAAAAAGTGTATTATTACTTTTGACTTTACTTTTCTGTGCACCAAATGGCACACATTCATTTATTTATTTGTTCCTCCTTATAGTCTTGAAAATTAGCATTTAGGTAACTCTGTTGATGTGATGTAGTGAGCTAGGGTTTGAGGCTTGGTATGTCTGACTCTACTGTTAAAATTCATTCCATTTTTAATTCAGCCATTCAATTCTGTCATTGTTGGGGAGAGATGTTTTGCTTTTTTCTTTCCAGCCACACCTCTGGGTGCTGAAGGTGTACTGATAACAGATGTTCCCTTCTCTCATAAACCTTAACATTTGTGAAGCAGGAAAACCATTGTATTAGTCTCCTCTGCATATATTACTGCACAGAAAAAGTATCTCCCAGACACCAACTTTCTCAACTAAGTATTTCTCAAAATTTGTGCTCGCCTCTTCCTGCTTTCAGATTTCACTACTTCACTTCGGAAAGAGAATTGGCCATCCCCTCCAATCTACCATGGGCTGCCAAAACAACGGCATGAACCCCATGCGCTTTAAACACTTCTAAACATTTCAGGGGGCAGTCAGCCCAAACCTGCCCATCTTCTTTCCATCTTGTCTCCCTCCTTCCCTCAGATGGTTCCCTCTGATTGCCAACAGAGAACTTCCGAAATTACTGTAAACATTTCTTGGCTTTATACTTTTCTCAAGTTGCTACCATCACTCTTTCTCCTCGGCAATAGATTTAACAGATTTGGGGTACTTTTTGTCCTTTTTAGTTATCCCATTCACTTTTCCAGTCGATACGATATAACATTTACCTCTATCATTCCCCGTAAGATGAAAGGAAATATAAAATATCCTAATTATCACTCCCAAGAGGGATAATGGAAAGGAATGCGTGAATTATGCAAATTAAAATCAACTGCCACAATGGGAAAGAAAGCAGTGGGATTATCCCAGAGTGCTTGCTATCCTGTCTCATCCATTTCCTCCTCTACTACTGCAAACAGGATATATGAGATATGATCTAAAATTACTATGCATGGTAAGTTTTTAAAAATTCATTACAGTAAAAGACACATCATCATTAATGCCCTCAAAATACTTCCTATCACTTGAAACATTCCCAGCACTCCTGCTACTTTCTGAAGCAGTTCTGGAAATACTCTTCACTCTTTAGCTGCACTATTTAGCAGCCTAGATATCCTGAATGGATGAAAAACAAAATGTTTTTGGCAATTTCTGTCCAATAAAAAAACATTAAAATATGTCCTCATCTACCTTATTCATAAGGTCTAGAACCATGTGACTTTCTGCAAATCAAAATGACTCTAAAAGGTAAACATTTCGAACCTATTCGAGCCATCAAAGCACCCGTGTTAGTGGCCAGAGATATTCATAAAAAATGATTTGCAGATTTGCTTCAAAAAGTGACAAGAACAATGGGATAAGTGTTTTCAAAATGAGGAGTATTTTGAGGGTTATTAATATCAATGTGTCTTTTACAGTAATAAATTATTAAAATTGAACTATTTATTTTTAATTTTACCACATATTATTAAAATTACTAATATGGATATAATTTAAAAGCAAACTTTAGCTAAAATATGATGTTTTAAGCATGAAGGCCATTCTAGCTCTAAAAATATATCTCTCAGGTTAGCTATGCAATTCATGAAAATCTTTTAAGGACACAAAATTTTACTTCGATACTAAGATTCCAAAGTGAAAAGGACTCAGAAATTAACAAATTTATGTGAATTAGGTTCCTTATTACAATAAATCATGTCCAATTCCATTTGCTTGGATGTGAGTAGAGGTTTAAAAATCCAGAAGGCAACAAGTGTCCGGTGAAATGTTGCCTTTCATCCATTCTTTTGTGGGCAAACCGCTCGGGACCCCTTCTGTCTCTCTCCAAGATAGAAGCTTTCTTTCCCTCAATAAACATATTTCAAAAATCCATTGTTTTGCCCTGAGTCAAGTGAAACTTATGTACACAAAGAATATACTGTGTATTTCCACGAATGTTCCATGAAGTTTCTAATATACTCTTTCTTCCTTTCCTACCAACATGTCTCTACTAGTGTCTCATTTCATTGGGCTCTTGCTCTGCACTCATCTAGGTAATACTGGATACACCTCATAGTCCGATCAACCAAGTTCATAATTTTCAAACTTCTATAAATATGTGTACAGTTATTTTTGTTAGTTTTTTAATAAAGTTTCTAAATTCTGCCTGAAAATCATCAGGTTTCAAGCTCCAAGAACGGAGCCTAGCAACTGGCATTTTTAAAAGCTTCTTGGGTGATCTTGCTATTTGTACAGTTTTGGAAATCCACAGGTTGATAAACATATTAGCTATTCTGAAATATCTCATTCAATATTTGAGTTGAATAAAAATGTACTGAGTGGTCTCAAAAAACTGAAACAAGAAATACTATTTGACCCAGATATTCCCAATCTAGGTATCTCCCCAATAGACTTAAAACTATTATATTAAATAATAAATGCATAGCCATAATTAGTTATTCACAATAACTAAATCTTGGAAGCAGCTTGTGTGTCCATCAACAGATGGTGATATTTATACACAATAGAGTACCACTCTGTCATAAAACAAGATGGGTTTAAGGAATATTCAGGAAAATGGATGTACCTTGAAACCATAATGCTAAGTGAAATAACCCAGACACAGAACCTTAAATATCAAATGGTTTCTCTTATATGAGGTATCCAATGTATAAATAAAGAGCAAAATAAAAGAAAAATAATAGGAAGAAGGGAGGTGGATCTTTCTCAAAGATGAAAGGCGTCAAGAGTAAAGGGAAGAGAGAGGAAGAGAAAGGGGGCAAGAAGAGAATTAAAATACACTTTGTACACATATCAATTCCCCACAAGACATGTGTGCCGGAGTCCAGCTGTGGCAGGGCTAGGGTTTCCCAAAGGTGGACAGGGAGTCGGCGAGTGAGAGACAGAAAACACTGCACACCAGTCTGTGAGTGAATCTGAATCCGCTTTATTTTTTAGAAGCTGGAATATATATATGCTAACCTTGGCAGCAACCCCCAGCCCCAAGCAGGAAGCGCCCCAGGCTTAGGGCCAGGCAGGG